>OMLC01043173.1:0-14565 GCA_900302585.1 Regalecus glesne | reverse complement strand
CCCCCGCACTTGAACTGAGAGAGCTGTGCAGGACACACACACACACACACACACACACACACACACACACACACACACACACACACACACACACACACACACACACACACACGATAGAGATGAATTTCATCCCTAGTGGACTCCAAGTCCCATGTGGATTCAGACCATATTCTGGGTTGTTTCAACAAATTTATACCAACTCAGATAATGAACCACAACTTCCCCTCCAACAACTACAAAATCTAGTGGGAGACACTCAAGAACAACGGCAGCAACAGTAGAACACAAAGAGGCTGCTAGTGCTCAGACCACCAGGAGCACATGGAGATCAAATCTCTGCACATTGAACTGAATGGCAGATCCTGGGGTCAACCATGCTCTCTACAATTGCACCTTTACTCTCCTTGGCTATTGAACATATCATTGACCAGAGTCATGAAACCAGAGAGGTGCCACTAAGACTTTGCATTCAATATAGTCAATTGTACAGATACAGTAGAGAGCATTATGAAAACGGAGCTGTAAGATTTTGAGGTCAAAAGGAAATAGAAATTATATGACAGTGAGTCAGCTGTGACTATCTAAAGGCTTTACAGTTTCACACACACAAACTGCGAACTTCTTTGTAAGTGGGACATGATCAACAAAATAGATCATGAAGAAATGTGCAGTCTAACCGACTGCCGCGTCCACTGCAAACTTGCCTCCTTAAACCCCTTATTTACCTGGCAAGAACGTCTCAATGACCTTGACATTCCATGAGGTAGGCGCACACATCTTGTGTCAATATTTTTCCTCTGAGCACTCATAGTGGTGAAGGGTTGAAGACCATTCTGAGGTGAACAGCAAATACTTTCCTATCGACACAAATAACAGCTTAAAATACAAGCCTCGGTAACTGCTGTGCAACAATGGCACTATTGTCTAAAATTAAAAAAAACTAGATCATTAGTTTGAATGGACACAAATACCCTCTCGACAAACCTTTATCGTCAAAGTAGAGTAGGTCCATGGTTGTCTCTGCGCCAATGTGGTATCTACTATAGCCTAGTTACCTGACGCAAGGGTTAAAGCAAAGGACACTGCATAGATGTTGGCCCTGTGGACACACTTCTTACTGCCAAAACACTATAGCGAGTGTCAGAGCATGGCAAGGGACACACAGAGAGAGGGCATGTTCTTTCAGTCTGACTAAACGAGTTGCTCTTGCCCAATCTCACGCCCCCTGGCTCCCACTTTGCGATTTACAAGTCAGCAGACAAACGCCTTCTCACAGAGTCATCAACGTGCATAAAGGCTTTTAAACGACATTGTTTCAATCGGTTCATTCAAACTCCCAGACATGTCCCAGACTTCAGCTGACACCCCCTCCACCCTCCCTCTCCATTTACAGGACAACAAACAATGAGGTTGCCATGGGGACATCCGGGCGCCCTCAGACCACGTGACCTCAGGAGTTTAGACAACCAACAGCTGAGTTTCAGACAGATACATATACATTGGAGCACATCTTTGGAAAAGAAACCCAATTTACTTTGTCATTGTATTCCTATAATGAAATTTACTTTCTATATTTAACTCATCCTATTGTACCAGAGCAGTGGGCAGCTGTAGTGCCCCGGGGAGCAGTTACGGTTTCAGGGCCTTCTAAAGGACACTTCAGCATGCTTTCTGAAGAGATCAAACCAACAATTTACCCATTACTAGACAGCCACCTCTACCTCCTGAGCCATGCTGACCAAACCATATTTTACAAATATTTAAGGTATAAAATGTTTGAGAAATATAGGTGGCTTAAAAAGAAACACTTGGTGATAAGAGGGATGCTCTTTGAGGGCAAGGGTTATGGGTATATGCAAGAACAACAAAAGTCCGAGGCACTGGCATTGTAAAATTCCGAATGCTTAAGTAGCATCCCAATGAAATTAAGAAAAAATATTGAAACTGATTAATTATGTGAGTTTTTTTATACAACCATATAATACTGGTTCCACCTTAATAATGTGGAAGCAGGGAGGTTAGCATCTGATATTTTCAGCAGCAAGGTTATTGCTTGTTTTTCTCACTCACCAGTCTCTCCATCTCCTGCTCCCGGAGTCTCTCCTCTCTCTGGCGCCGGTGGTACTCCAGCAGTTCATCCTCATTGTCACTGATTTCTGTGATGCTGTTCTTTCTTTCCCTCATCCCAGGGTGGGGTCTTCCAAGCTCCCTGGGACCCGAGGACATTTTTCTCTGGCCCCTGGGGCTGGCCACAGGGGACAAGCCAGGAAGAGAACCTAGGCTATAAGCAGGAGAAAGGGAACTACCAAAACTGGCCTTCCTACCACCACCACTACCCTCCATCATCAGTGAGGTGGGTGATGGACTACGGGCACGGATGCCCCTGCCACCCAACTGCTCCTCTGGCTGGGACCCAGTCTTGCGACGGAGCCTCGGGCTCTCTGGAACCACCTTGCTTAGATTAGAGGGACTGTCTGGGGTTCTCAGGATGGGGACTGTCCCTGGAAGTGCTCCAGGGAGTACAGGGACCCCTCTCCGGGCCATAGAAGGGCTAAGAGGGGGCAGCTCTCTCATACTACTGCCCCCACCTACACTACCTCCATTCAGCTCCAAATTTCTTCTGGCTGACCGAGGGCTTTCAGGGGGCTGTAGTGAGCGTGGATGTTGCTGGTATTGTTGAAGTGTGGATCCCTGGATAATGTGGACTACGGGGTCCAGTGGGGGCTGAAAGGCCCTGGTGGACTGGGAGAGTTGTAAGGAGGGGCTTGAGGTGAGTGAGTGGTCGGCAAAACTTGGCTGTTCTCTGAAGGGGCTGGCAGGCCGGTCTTGGAGAACCATGGCTGCCTTGGTCCTGGGACTGGAAGGGGATGGGGATGGACAGGTAGGGAATTTGGGAGTGAGTCTGGGGCTGCTTGGCACCATGGTCCTACTACTGAGAGATTCAGTGGAGGAGAATAGATGGATCTGTCTGGGGCTCTCGAGCCCATCTTGACTCAATCCTCTATGGCTTACTTTTGGGCTTGGAGGAGCGTCTAATAGTACCTTCCTCTGAAATCTGGGGCTTTCTTGAACTTTTTGGCCCACCCCGCCACTGCTATTACTGGGAAGTATGGTCCGTGGCTGGGGTATGGGTGGAGGCTGGGCAGTGAAGTTGTAGCTGGAGGAGCGTGCAGGCACTGGTGGCAGAGAAGTACTCTGGTCCAGGGGTCCTCCACTTGGAGAGGGGCTTGTAAAGCTCCCACTACTAGCAGCTGAAGGTGAAGAAAGAGGAGAGAATGGAGGAGATGTATTCTCATAGCTAGACCCCACAGACATAGCCCCTGGGCTGTTCGGAGGGGAGAGCAGATACCTCCCACCTCCATTGACCATGGGAGATAGATGGGAGTGGGGGATGGGATGGCTCCCGGGATGTTTTTTAGCCTCCGAGGATGAAGGCTGGGGGTCGTCCATCACTAGGGAGTCCATGATATCCTGAAGATCCTTCTCAATAGAGCTGACAATGGCACTGTGCTCAGACTGGACTTTCTCTCCAGCTCCTGGGAGAGAATGGGCTGGACTGGGTTGGTGATTCCCATTTACCAAGCTCTCTGGGTCTGGGGAAGAAGAATAATACTCCTGTAAGCATGTTTAAGCTTTAAACTGTCTGACCATATAGTTAATGAACTAATTTATATGCATGTTTACTCAAATTCACAACACCTTTTACCAAAAGCATAGTAAAATATGTGACTAATCTACATTACCAATTGAAAAGCTTGAATGCAACATTAAAATGTAGCACTTTGAAACACACTAGCATTTCCACTTTCAATATTTTATTAAAATCACGATGGCATCAAATATAAAACTGCAGAGAACCATAAAACCTTGCTGATCCTCAATTATGCAAATAAAACTCTTGGCTACACTCACAGTGGATAACTTTTAACACCAGAAAGCCTCAATATTTATGTTCCTTATCATTTGATCAGAATAAATTGCCTTTTTTATCATTTATTTTGCCTTTGGACATGTACTCTTAACACAAAAAAGGGCTCTCATGGTATAGAGACAGGTCTTCAATCCACCAATTATCCAGTACATAAACACTTGCCAAAGATAACAGAGTCCACTGCACCAAAGGTAAATTTCATACAAACCAGATGAGGAAGAAGAGAGAAGGAAAACGGGGAGCAAATAGGATGTTCAGGACCATAAGGAGAAGAAACGTAATTGAAAAATCCGGCCCAAAAGGAAGAAAGACAGAAATAAAACCTAGGCTACAACATATTTTCCATTTTCTCTTTAATTGTATGTGTACACTTCATAGACAATAATAATATACCATTTTCTAATAACTAATATTATGTTTGATAATCAGCCTGGGATGAAACTTATGAGTAGTGGACACAAACTGGTGTAACCAAGAATCAGAAATTATACTAGTCAACAGATTATATCTGTTTATTCTGTGTTATTCTTTTATCAAAACTACTACGGATATTTCCATTAAGAAACGCTTGGTGTATTTACCAAGATGCTCTCAGAGGTCAAGCAAAAAGCCAGCAGAACACGAGGACAAAAATACACTGGTAAAAATATTTAGACACATTCATCTGCATCAATGAAAAATTAGGCACAAAAGAATGTGAAGGCACCCAAAAAATATACACAGACAAGCCCAAAATGGCTCAAAAATTAAGTAAATATCCTGTGTTATTTAGTTAAAGCAAATAGCTGAATCACTTTTACCAAAACCCCACATGCAACTTGGGCAAGGTTCATTCTTGGTCTACAAGCACGTGATAAAAAATACATGAAGTAAGGTTTCCATTCCTGCCTTTTGCTAAAATTGCTCATATTACTGGGAAAGTACTATATGCAGGCTCTCTCAAGTGCAAATAATTTGCAGAAAGACATGGAGGATGTCCAGATCTTTTCCAGAACTTTTTCAGAGCTGCTTCAGGTTTTATCCATGTCATTAAAGACCTAAACTTTTGCCACATTGTTTTTGCACAACATATTTTCCAGTTTAGTGTAAGAACCGTGAAAGACAGCAGAGGACTTGTAGAGCAGGCAATTGTGTCGAGGAAGGAAGAAGAGACAAATTGAGATGAACCGATAAGACAGGCTTGCAGAGTGGCCAGCGACCAAGAGAAAATGTGCTGGTGTAAACCAATTACCGAGTGGCCAAAAAGCAGTGCAGAGACTGGGAAATCTAATATTTACTGTCCCTCTAATGTCAACATTTGAGAGACAGTAGGCTATAAAGCAACAAGGGCTGGCTACATAAGGGAAATAATAAGGATGTTTTATTGATGCTAAATGACACCAGGGCTGTCATATTTAAATACACACGGACACACGGGCTATGTAGAATCTGTATTGCAAACACTGATGCATGCTAGTGATATGGGAATATTAACACGCCTCTGATTGCAATGTAAATACGTAAGGATGTGGTAATAAAAGCACTGTCCAAGGTAAAACAAGGGCCGAGAATACATTTAACATTGAATATGCTAAATACAGAAGTGAAAAGAATATGTCCAGTGCATCGGACAATTTCTCAACAAATCACTCTGTGCATCTCTTCATTAAATAACTGTGATGTCCCGTTTCCCTAAGTGCGAAAGAAAAGAAAAAAAGCTCTTAAGTACAGAAGCCTTTACAAATAATGCATCAGCTAGTCTTGTTCAACATGGAGATGAGAGCAGCTTCCTGCCAGCTGCTCTCCAACCAGCCCTCTACACAAGTCAGTCAAAACGCAGCCCACTGACAGCTTGACCACAAATCAAACCATCACCATGGAAATGACAAGGAAGTGATCTCTCGGTAGGTGATGAGACCAGTCAACGTCTATTCCCTTGGGTAAAAACGAACATGTATGCATATGAGCATTGACAGAATCCCCCCCCCTAAACTTAATCCATAGGATTTATTTATCTGCTAAGTCTCAAACGAATGAGGGGGAGGGGACGATGACGACATGAAAAAAAAACCCGAGATCGATAGTTTGCGGAGAGGAAAGCCTATCCAATGATGTCATAGGATAGAGTCTCTCACCCACCATGAGGAGCTGTGGCAATAATTAGCAGGGTACTCACATGAGCGACTACATTTACCAACCGGTCATGGAGTTTCAGTGCGCTGCACCTGCTATGTGTGCGCACACCGACGTGCTCGCAAATGGTTCCGACTTGAACAAACGGGGTTCTGCGGAGCCTGTCTCACCCCCGGCAGTATGAGTGAGACGCGGACCGAAGTGACGTCCCTCCTACCAGGGCGCCGAAGCCGTCCCGGACCCGCTCCCCCTCCCCTATCTGAACAACTGTGACGCGTACTACGTGAAGTCCGACTGGGGGCGGGTACCATGTGGTCTTAAAGAGCCCCAGCAGGGAGAGATGAAGAGAGTGAGAGAGACGGCTGTTTAGTTTGGGTAATAACATGTGTTCGGACGATTTTTCATTTCCAAATGTAGGGCAGATTTGTCCTTAGTCTATGTTTTTCATTTCACGTTTTTCCTTTTCATCTAAAAAAAGTTGAAACACTTCATCTGGACACATATCCCATCCACTCTTAGTAATAATAGCCTTATCTAAGTGACCTCTTTTTTCCATTTGAACACACACACACACACATACATATATTCAGTAATTCAAATGATTTTCTTCAATCTTGGGCAGGTTTACTGGATTATTTAGCCACTTGTTTGTAGTTTCCACAGCACATTATTGGAAACATCACTACGGCCAGACCTGATCATCACCTTGGAGGGGAAAAAATAACCGATCATGCTGGACCTCACAGCGCTCTGTGAAAAGAGCATTGAAGAAGTCAATGAGAAGGACAAGAAGTACCAGGCACTGGTTAGGAAGTGCATGGACAGAAGCTGGCAGGTGCACTTTGAGCCCGTAGAGATGGGCTGTAGAGGCTATGTAGGATGCTCATGCTGCAAAATCCTCAACTGATTGGGCATTGCAGGGGCGGCAATGAGGATGGGCCATCCAATCTGTGAGCGAAGCCGGAGAGAAAGCCACCAAGGTGACTTTGGATCAAGAGGGCTGATCCGTGGGCAGTTGCTGCTGGGATGCGAGTCAGGGACTGATCAACTTTGGCTGGGTCCCCTGCGTGAGGGTGGGGTAAGAATTTTACACGACTTTACTTGTACGACCAGAGTGACAATTAAACATCTTGAATCTAGATGTTGAAAGACCTGATAAATCCGATCACGGCAGGTCACATCACTGATGATACATCCCAGTGCATCCAGAAGATGTATTGTAGACAAAATGAGGAAAATGACAATGGAAGAATACATTAAATTAAGATTCAATGAATAAAGTGAAGTTTTTAATTGAGTTATATCAGTAAAAATGCAATAACGCAATTACCAAAAATAGAACCCATAATTGATCAACCGCATCTTAAGACCCAATAAATAAATGCCGCAGGGGCCACCCAAGTGAAAGCTTTGTTGCAAGATATAAATATTAGGGTTAATACTCCTGCCTGTCCCCCTGACAAAGGCAATAGCAAAAAGAACAGGAGTTGGTCCTCGGGCACCACAGCTGCTCACTGCTGCTATACAATAAATGGTAAATGGACTTATTTTTGTATAGTGATTTTCTAGTCTAGTGACCATACAAAGCGCTTTACATCATATGCCTCACATTTACCGAGCAAGGGGGAATTAAGGCCAGATGCCCTTTTCCCGGTGGTGGGATTGAACCCGTTATGCCAGACTTGGAGTTCAATAGGATGGGTTAAATGCAGAGATTTTTTTAATGTATGTATGTTCTATGACAAATAAGTAAAGCTTCTTCTTCTTAAATATGTTTAGAGCAACCACTCCCACCCCCTCAGCAACTTCACTTTGGTAGATTCTGCCCGATTCAATGGATACTCACACAATTAGAGGATCAAGCTAAAATGCAAACTTTCAATGGATGAACAAATAAATATCTAAAGAAAGATAATTAAAAGTCAATTTGATGAATGATGATGCAATTTGGGCCACCAAGTTTGTATAAATGTAAAATTTGAAAATGCCAATAAATTCCTGTGTGTGTTTTTGAGTAGTTATTTCTGAATGCACAGTAGTAATACGTCAATAAAGTGAGTCTGTGAGTTAAACCCAGGGGTTGGGTTAAAATAAGACTGACCATGCAAAACCAGAAAGTAGAGAGGTTCAGAAGTTATTGTTTGTATTTCTAACAAACTTGCCACAGGTCCATCCATATATGTAGGAAGAACTAACGGCCCGTGTCCATAACCTGAGCTGTACACACATGTAGTTTGAATGGTTTTGAAACCCATGCACTATTGAATCGGAGACAAAGGGTTACTAATTGATGCATTTTTAGTTTATATATCTGATCCTCAAGTCATTTATATAGTGATTGATTCATAAATCAATCATGAGTATTGATGTATACCGTTTGTGACAAAACAGCAGATAAAATGCAAAAGTTGAGACACCAAATTAAAGTATGTTGAGACAAATCAGACCAAATGCCTAAAATTACTCTTATATTTACCTAAATAAAATCCATTTACATTGTATCAATGGTGACATCAGTGCAACGGCTGCCAGTTGGGTTTACGTCATCAGCATGGTGTTTGCTTATGATGACCCGGAGCTGCACAGAAAATAACTGTAACACCTCAGCCTGAGACTTATACAAGCCAAACAGGGGGCAATGTGGAGCCACTTAAGGGATGGAGCACGACCTCACAGGTCACAAGATAAAGTTGAAAAACTCTTCATTGTTCCTCTGGTTGTTTTGATAACATCTTTTCATTTAACTAAATTCTTTACATTTAAAGAGTTGGCATAAATGAAACATGTATTAAGGTTCCAATCTATTATATTTACAGAAAAAAATCGTATTATCATCCTGTTCATTACAGGCTTAATTCTGCATGTTCAAACCTATTTGACATGAGGGGACATCATGTTAGATCAGTTGAGACACTGTAATATTTGCAATAGAGGAAATAACGGTTATGTCCTAAGAAATATTTTGCTCAACATATTTCTGATCATATCTATGTGTTTTGGCCTCCTCTTGTTCATCCATTGACAACCTTCTTCCCACTAATGGGGTTGAATGACTTTGTGGTAACTGCAAAATATAACAATAAACAGAACGTCCAATCTTGAGCACAGATTTTCACAGGCTTTGGAGTGCCCAAATACCCAGCAGCCAATTATTTTCAGATAAACGTTCTTTATCTTGTTCAATAAAAAAGCACAGAAGTTGGGTGGGCACAGGAAGGCATGGGAGAGGAAACACAGATGGAATAGTGGATGGCAGATAATAGGAGCGAAGGTTTATAAAAATAGTCAGCATATGAGATATCCCCACCCATTAACTACTTCAGATAAGCTGCCATAGCTAACAAAGCCGTCTCCTGGCCTAGAAGCGAAGCACAGGAAATCTCCACCCAATGAGGGCTCCTGGCTAAAAGAGAACTGGATGAGAAGGCTAGCTGCTTTTGACCATCAGCAAAGCATGCTGCACATTTGACAGCACACAGGTGGATGTCTTTTAAAACCCATCGGCACTGGAACATCATGCTCATTCATGGCAATATGGAAGATGCAGTCATACCCAAGGGTAGTATTAGTTAATGTTGTGGTACTGTGTTAACACTGAAGGGGTATTTTCCAGGAATCTTACTGGTCTAATTCATGTTAATTTCTTTTGTAGATTCAACACTGAAATGTATTTAGATGTTATGCTTCTTGACAAACAAATTCATATCTTAACTGCCGGAGCAAGACTCTTTTGAAATCCACCCAGGAATGCATAATTGAAGAAAATGGTACGTTTCCAAACAACGGAAGACATTCATTACTGGGGCAGGAAGTCCTCAGTACCCAATATGCATGTATGCTTCACTTATCCCCTGGTGGCAGGCAACATCAACAGGAAAGATAGGGAAATAACGAGATGCCATGACAGATCTTTAAAGTAGCCTGCGTTTCTGCTAGTGAGGGCATCCAGGATGCATACGCACATGCATACATAACCATAAACATATTCAATGACATATAAGTACACACACATACACCTCATACACGAGCAGCTGTAGACTACCCAGCGACCCAACAGGAATGAGATCCTCATAAAACATGCATAGCGTGAACCCTAGCCATGCACTATTCTCCAGCAAGGCACCCTGCAGACTGGATTGTGTTGCTACACATTTTCCACCCTTGACAGGTCAGAAAAGGGGACAGGGGCCTAACGCTTACCAAACATGCACCTGTTAAAGACCCCGATCTCCTGCTCCACCTAGTCTCAAGTTCTGCAACAATCCAAGCCATTCATCCACAAGAGCCATGCTGAACTTGGAACCTCAGGAGGGACTTGGTGTTGGAAGGCTATACTGTTCGTTTAACAAAAGATTAGTGTGTTCTTAATCGTATGACTTCTGCGCTTCTGGAAGAAGGAAACCCTCGCTCAAGTAGTGTCAGCACCGCTGGGAGAACAGCTCTGAAAGGAGCTTTCTGAAGCTCTGAAAGGAGTATTACAGTATTGCCTTCCCTGTTATAAAACAGGGAAGGCAATACTGTAATCAGTGTGTGTGTGCGTTATGTGTGCATTTGTGTATGAATGCACGAGTGCAGTACCTGTACGTAGTCTATAATTCCTGGTGGGGCCGTTTCCTCCCTGTGGCATCATGTTTTTCATCCTTAAGGCTTCCTCAGGGTGGTTAAAGCGAAAGAAGGCTGATTGGCCGAAACACAGCATACAGCCTGCAACACACCATAGACAAGAGAGACACTCAACCTGAGTAATGACACTGGGGAGAGGCATAAAGTACACATGTGCTCCGAAGACCTCTGAACATAAAAGATTCATGCCAATTTTGTTTTTAAAACATTTTGTCTACAAACGAAAGAGATGGCATGACAGGCTGGAGCCATCCAGCATGGTCGGAGGGGAAAACCCAGAGCTGTTGTAAAAGTGAGACTGAGCAGACTAACTGACAGCATAAATGGTCTAGCAGCAAAGTTTATTGATAGCATGACCAACCACCATACAAGTATTTTATAATCAAAGGACCCACAGCGAATTTGGTTAAACCAATATCAAATAAGAGATTAGATAAGATATGTCTTTATTAGTCCCACAGGGGGAAATTACAGACTTATAACATCAAGAAAGAAACACTGTGGCCCGATTTAGACATATGTGGATTAGCCATTTCTTAAACAGGCATCAGAGTGAAGATTTTTATTTGCTAGGCTGTGACTTTAAGGACTATGTCTAACGACATTTTAGCAGATGATTGAAGAGGGGCGGCAAAGCTCAGGAGGTAGGGTAGTCATCTAGTAATTGTTAGATTGGTGGTTAAATCCATAGCCCCAGGAGGAAGTGTGTTGAAGTGTCTTTGAGCAAGACACTGAACTTCTAACTGCTCAAGCCCTGAGATGAAATGGCGACCTGTACAAGGGTGTCCCCGCCTTTTGCTCAGTGAGCACTGGGATAGGCTCCAGCATGACCCCGCGACCCTACTTCAGATACGCGATTGAACATGAATGAATGGATGGATGGATGGATGGATGGATTGAGGAGAGAGAGAAAAAAATTGAAATCAAAATAAAATTGCAAACAAATTGAAGTGCAACTTTATTTTTGACGAGACAATCAACAACACTAAATAATAACTTGATGCTTCTGCGGGATTTGAGGTAGGTCCTTGGTAACCAAAGTGATACTTTGGTTGACACTTACTAATTTAGTCCTCAGGTCTTCATGATGCTAAATTATAAACTAAGGGTGAGGAATTTTGTGATAACATGTCAATAGAATTGTAAATACACTAACTATTAAAAGAAGAAGAAAAAAATAAATAAATATATGCACACTTAATTTATCATATGTAGGCTTCATGAGTCTACAGTTGCCACCTCATATCCGAGTGGACAGCTTAGGTCAGCAGTTTCTATCAGTCATCCACCGGCTTGCAGTCTCTCAGGTTATTTGTCTGGTTGGAGTGACTGTGTTTATCCTCATGCTGACTGAGAGCAGCAGGATATGGGCAGCATTATTTGCAGACATAGTCCCGCTGGGGTAGATTTACTAGCCCACAGTCTCTATGACAATAATATAAATCTCCTCCAAACACACGCCAGGTTGCAAAATGTCAAAACACATAATGCACAAAACAAATTTAGCCCCCGTTTGCCGTTCGCTGGACAACAGATAAGCGATCACATGTTTATTGCCGTCTGAATATAGCTCCATTGTGCTGCTATGACTACGTCGGGGGAGGTCTTCCGCCCTGAACAGATAAAACCTGTGCCTGTGTTCGGCAAGGTACAAAGGGCCTGTGGCACAGGGAGAGACAAATGGAAACTTCTTAGTCAGATCGGAGGCTGTGCGGGGCACGTGGTGTGCAACAAAGCCAGATGCCCCTCTTATTGTGAGCAGACACGTACTAGCAGCTTCAGGAAATAAAACAAAATCTGATCCCCCTCACAAGCTTGATAAGGACAGAACTGAGAAAGGATGATGAAGAGAGGGAAACAGTCAACCAAGTTTGACAATTTGTTAAAAAGGTGGCTTTAGAGAATTAACATATAAAATCAGCAGATGGAAGGTACTGCAGTAGTGATAAAGTTGGGCTAATAGTTGCAGTGGGTGAGTCAGTTGTACCAAATCGAAGGCTTTTACATTTGCTCATCCTAGGAGAAACATCACACCGACTTGCAATAGGGGTTCTTTGTTGTACTAAAAAGTTCCTATGAT
The DNA here is from genome assembly GCA_900302585.1 of Regalecus glesne. Classification (NCBI taxonomy): domain Eukaryota; kingdom Metazoa; phylum Chordata; class Actinopteri; order Lampriformes; family Regalecidae; genus Regalecus; species Regalecus glesne. The sequence continues at coordinate 1,819 of OMLC01043173.1, read as the reverse complement.
CAAGGGAGTGTGAGAAGGAGTGGAGGCTTCACAATAAAATGAAAGAGTATGGCTATGAAGCTGAAAAAATATGAGAAGGAGCTGGATATTACAATGTTAACAGTGATCTGAAGAGCCACGTCACTGAAGACACCGGTTCATGCTCTTCCCTTGGGCAGTCATCTGACACTGTCTCCTTTCTTTCCCTCACGTTTTTTCTTCTCCCTCTCTTTATCCCTGCCTCTTCCAACACCCCTCCTCTCCCTTCGTTTTAGCAAACAGGAATGGAGAAACAGACTTGTTGGTGAGGCCAACATCTGTGCTCGCCTAGCTTGACTCACTTGATCTGAGAGCTCTCTGTCTCACCGTCCCTCTTTCCCTCGCTTCCTCTCCCCCTTCATCACTCTGAGTCACGACAGACACTCCTAGTTCTGACTTGCATTAACATGATCGCCCACTAAGCTCGATGCAGTCGCTCCTCATGAGGTGGAATTGCCATCTAAAAGCCATAGCTTGGAGCTAGATCTATTTGACAAAGCAAAATCACAGCTCACTTTGAGTACTGTGGGCTATGGGTTCTCTCCTGGACTGACCTGTAACAACTCCAATGGAACACATAAAATCTGTCAGTGTTTCTGCCAAGTGCTGATTTCTACTTCCTGGTATGTTAAAAATGAGAGGTCCGTTTTACATGACGCGATTAGTCCCAATGTTGTGGGGGTGGACATGAACTTGGATGGAGCTTAGGGGAATTGAGGCCGGACGTACTTCCTGACTCCCCACAGTGGAATCAAACCCGCTGCCTCTGGCTCGTCAGTTCCCAAAGCACGTGCTCTACCACTCCGCTACCACAACCTCGTTTCTGGTAGGTTAGAAATAAAATTATTTTGAAAAGGAGGGTGTCCTTATGGCTGCTGAGAATTTATGATCCACATCCTCACAGGACCTAAATAAATTCATGAATAACTTTTTGGGCTTTTTCTTTGGCTTGATATTGTCAAATGTTGCTTTATTCAAATGGTGAGACACTTGACATGCACTGAGACACTGCTATTGATATGGTCCATTTCTATTGGCAGGTACTACTTGACCAAATAAATACCATTCAAATATGTACATATATGTACCTATATGTTTGTTTAACATCACAAAACAGACGGCGTCGGCACGAGCTGTTGAACAGGCATGTTTACATCAGCCACCACAGTCATAAGCTCAGCAGCTCTGCAGACTTGTGGATGCCCTGAACACATTCTACATGGTAAAGAGCCTGTTTGATGCTAATGAGAAAAGACATTCTATCCTCTGATGTTGTCTCAGCACAAAACACACTCGGCAGTTGCCATTCACTTACTATTTTCCTCCTCTACAGCCCTCAGGGACGTCAACCAACAGACTTCAGTGTCATAGGAATTAAAGTGTGTGTGGGAGGGGTATCACTGACAGGAGAGGTGCAAATAGTATTGATTTCTAGCTCTCTCTCTCTCTCTCTCTCTCTCTCTCTCTCTCTGTTAGGGAGTACTCAGAGCTTTAATTAACCCCATGGTATTTTTTCGAGACTGCTTTATGAAACATTTTTATGAACATATGTATGTCATAAATGTGCCCCCTCCTCCCCCAAACCAGATTTACCTCCCTTCTGGACCCACGCAGAGCCCACAGCTGTTCGTCTCCACCCTGACGAGAAACTTGCCTTCAGCGATACTCTGCTTTCTTCAGCAGAGAAATGAAAAACATTGAAGCCGAACCATTTTAATGACTTCTTTGTAACTGCTGGGAAAGTAGATTTTACATGTATTAGTTGAAAAAGTATCCATGCAAAGACAGAATCAGAACATAT
>OMLC01043170.1:0-14046 GCA_900302585.1 Regalecus glesne | reverse complement strand
AAGTGTGTTCACATCTTTCAACACTCTCATTTCTTTTTATTCTTGCTAGTTCAATTTTAGAGATTTGCACCATTTTAGTTTGCCACGTTCACCCATTTTGTATTCTTCTCATGGACTGTATCATCTCCTCGAAAGCCGTTGTGCCGCTCTTGGTACAGAAAATAACCGTGGGCAAAATGAGTTTGACATTGGCCCATGGTACAGGCAATAGAGGGTGACATATCCAATATCTGGAGAGTGGCAGGGCTAAATATTTTTGTCAGGCCACCAGCTTTACTGTGAAGAAATGTGGATGAAGGGTTCATTGGGGCCTAGATGCCAACACAGCAGTGTGGCATCTGTCCAGGTAAATGTGACTTTTTTGTTCCTTTTTTGTTACAGGTGACAACAGGACAAAATGGGATCACATAGAGGCTGCTGAACCCCAAAACAACTGTAAAGTTCTTATGTTTCACATTTTTTTCAGTATTTTTTATTATTTGCTGTGCAAAGTTCAATTGTTTTTTATGAATTGCCATAAAATGAAGTATGAACCATAAATAAATATTTTTTATCATGGACAATGCATATTAATGAATATTAAGAATGTAAATGTGCTAAATTCAACCACCAGGCTAATTTTCATCTGTTGCCTGAAGCAATTAGGGCTTCTCTGTCTTGCTCAAGGACACTCTACACACCTTCTGGAGGAACTGGGAATTGAACCACCAATCTTGTGACTACTGACGACCAGAGCTACACAGAGCTAACCTTGAAAATTCTGATTGCCTCAAGGGATCAAATTGTGGTCTGTGGAATGTTTCAGTTCAGACTCTGCCGTAACCTGGGTGATTCTCATTGAAAGGCTTTTAAAGGAAATGTCCATTTCATTATTACTGCTTATTTATAACCTCATCAAGGAGGGTCCACACAAACGTCATGCTTTGCAATATGCCTTAGAGTTTTCACAATAATTTCTATGATAAAGGGAGGGTAATTGATTTAAGCAGAGGCCCTATTCTGCCCTAGGACACATTTATGTCAAACACTTGCCCCTCACACACACACATAACCCACCCCCACCCTACCCCAGAGTTAAATCCTGCTCTTCACCTCTAATTATTTTACGTCCTCCCTTTCCTTCAGTCGATTGGGGCTATATTTATTACCTGATTGTAAATCAATTGTTCATTTGCTCTGCAGACATAAAGGGCCTATGTGACATCGGCCAGTCAGCTCAGGTGGCTAGAACGATCCAAACCCGATACTCGTATTAAGCCAAATCTACGATGTAATGGTCTTATGTCTGCAGCGTAGATAGCTACCTTGCAGGGAAGATACCATGATCAAGAGGTGGTTCACCCAGGGGAAGGCTTAACCATTGCACTCCGGCTATCCTGACCCTGCCAATTCCCTGAATGTGTAAATCTCGACTGTGTAATTTCTGGTAGTGGGAGGCTGTTTGTGTTCTCCCCAGGTGTTTTTCAGGGGGCAGCATAGCTCAGGAGGCAGGGGGGGGGGTCATCTAGTAACCGGAGATTGGTGGTTCAATCCCCAGTGTCTGCAGAAAGTGTGTTGAGGTGTCCTTCAGCATAACATTGAACCCCTAACTTCTCCCTAGGCATTGCGGCTGCGCTTGCTGCTCCTCTACAAAAGAATGGATTAAATGCAGGGGGCAAATTCCACCTGCCTTGGTTGTGTGGCAATAAAACTGTTTAGTCTTAACAAATAAAATGTTCATGTGCTACATATTGGTGCATGAGGTAGAAGAACCTTCAATGTGGAGACTAATTATGACACATATAAATGGGCCTCTCTGGTAATTGTCTCTGCAATCCAGTGGATCAAAAGTTGCACAGATAACAGTTTATTCTTGGTTGCTGTTACTAGAAGCTGGAACAAATCTTGTTTCTTTTTTTTGTCCATCCCTTCAAAGGTAACCCCAGAGATGTCCACAGCTCTGCCGTGGTATGATCCCACCAGAAGACATCATAACAAAGAGAGATAGCAGGCCATCATTACTCAGGGCAGGAAACCCCTCGGTGTGTAGTTAGGCAATGGTTTGAATTGATATCCACTCAATCACGGGTTCTGTTGTTTAGCCCCAGAGAGGCTCAGGCTGAAGCTCATCCCGATTTGAATATTTCAGTCTCTCAGCACGAACATTCAAAGACACACTGAATTTCTTCAACACCTGTCATAGGTTCAGTCAAAATTCATTTTTTATTCTATGGAAGCAGGGATGAAGCAGAACTGATTTGTTCCATTTATACTCCCTGTATGCTCATGTTCTCTGTATCAGAGCATCAGTGTAGGGCACAGATGTGTGGTTCAGCATGAGTAAGGGCATATAGGTGGTTCTGAGTTAGCGTCAGGGCACCTCTGCTGTTTTAGCTCACCCTCACCTTGTAAAGCATGCCAGTTTTCAGTGAGCTCAGGTGGCCCGCTGCTGCACACTTCATACCACAGGTCAATTTCCTGGTGGAACACGGGCCCGAGGAGTGTGTCACACAGGAGGAAATGGCCCATGTGAATCGATGGACTGTTTTTTAAAATGCCAATCAGACTTTGAACAGAGAGCAATTTGGATCAGCCCATGCTGTCTGCACACTGATGTCTGAATCCAAGGTCAAACCTTTTATAAATCCATTGTCACCCAGGGCCCTGGAGTTTGAAGGATCGGATAAATACATGTCAGGAAAGTAATCGTTTGGCTGCCTCTTTTCTGTGAGAAGATGGAAGGAGGACTTTGGTGTTAACCTTACTCAAATAGTTTCATCAGTATTTTAAAGGCACATTTCCTAGTTATATAATAACTTTTTGTATTTGTACTTATCTAAACAGGGACAGTGCATATGAATGAACATTTAGAGTCACATGTAAATATGCCAGTCAGCCACCAGGCTCATTTTCATCTGTTGTCCAGTAGCAAAGTAAATCCAGCACATACTACCCACAACTCTGCACGATAACATGTACTACCTCACACATACTAGCAGCCATACTAAGATGAAGGCTGGATGCCCTCACCCGTGATGCCTGACTTGGAGGAGTGTGCTCTACCACTGAGGTACCGCAGCCCCATAATACTACTGCCACCACCACCACTACCACTACTACTACTTCTATATCGTCATACTACACATCCTACTACCTCTACTACTATGTTACTATGTTTTCCCAACTCAGCATATTGTATTTCCTTAAAATGTTACAATGATGGTACCTTAGTATCAAGCGGTACAACTAAGGGAAGTGACAGTCTTGGTTTGTGGAACGATGGTTGGGAGAACACTTCTGCTCAGCCTCTGTGAAGATCCAGCGGTTTTGGTGATACTCACAGGGTGGCTGTAGGCGGGGGTTTTAACTGGCGTGAACTCCGTGAACCAAAAAGCCAGATTTCAGTTTGGTAAATTGCATTGCTTGATCCTTTTCCTTTTGTTGCTTCGAGAGCTGATGCCGTACTGTGCAGAGAAGCCTGATGTATTGCAGACATCATGCAGATGTGATGAGAGTTTGATCTCCACAGCTGGATGTTTCATGTGAAACGTGATGGATGGTGAATTCTAAACAGTGTGAAGTAGTCGTGCCAATTAACAATTCTGCTAAGAGTCTCAGAATGTAAGTTCTCTGACCCTTTAGAGCATCCTGCTCTTTTCCAGTCTTTGTGTATTATGTTGCCAGTTTGTGTAGATTGATGATTGACAGACTCGGATATCTCTGATGGGTTTCCAACGCTCTGTGTTCACTGCATATCTAGTCTTCATTCATCTCTATTAAGCTTATTCGATAAGCGGAACACGATTTTGTAAGAAATTAGAAATCAATTGAGTCCATTACGGCATCTTGTAACAGAGAATAACTCATCCTTTAATTCTTTTCCAGTTACTTTGTGTGTTGGAGAAGATCCCTGGTGCTGTGTCAGCCCACACTGCAGTATAGGATCCATGAGTGTTTGCTCTACTGAGACTAAAGCAGCCTGTTAAAACCTCCTGATCCTCCTCCTCTTCCTTCATCGTCCCAGTTTATCCACCTGCTAGCAGTTATGTTCCATCATACAGGGTGAATCAGCACAACATTTTGTTCTTAAACCCACCATGCCATGGTACAAGCTGGTGTATTTGCTGCAGGCCCTCGAGGTTGTGACTTCTGACAGTGATCAATTGGGAACATTGAATCTGCGTTGGTGTTACCTTGACCATGTTCTGCATGTTGTGACAATAGGATGAGTTGCCTGGTGCTGTCAGTGTGACTTTGGAGCTGCCAGCTATGGTTATTCTGCCCAAGTATGACCCACCTCCACATTTTGGGTTGGTATGTGGTAGGTTATGGATCTCATATTAGTCCTTTTAGAGCACAAAGAGCCCAACCCCCAAAGACAATCGCAAATCAAGGGCAAAGGCTACCAAGCCTGGGGCCTTGGTAATTTTCATGCAAATAAATTTCCAGTCCATAGGGTGCACAAAGCCATTTTTTTAACGTTGCCCTGTTGTCTATTTGTTTATCTCTTGACTTATGAATTAATATTTTGTGTTGGTTTAATATCCAGCTCTTTCAGAAAGGATGTCAAAATGCCCTTGAGCAAGACACTGAGCCCCTAACTGCTCAAGCCCTGAGATGGAATGGTGATCTATCCAGGGTGTTTCCCTGCTTTTGCTCAGTGAGTGCTGGGATAGGCTACACCATGACCCTGTGATGCAACTTCAGATAAGCAGGTGACAATGGATGGGTGGATGGATGGTTGTTTACTGTGTGTTTCATCAATAAAGGGATCCAGAGAAAGTTGTGTCTTTGTTGTCTCATGTTCTAATTTAGAGGTGATTTTCCTCTTCGTCTTTGCTAAACTGAAAGATGGATGGATTTCGGCATCAACCAAGTATGGTCCACTGACAAGGTTGTCGCAGAGATGTGTATCAGTCATCTGGACTGGTCCAGATGACCTGATAGAACTATTTTGACCTTTTTGACTACCTGGATTATTGAGCCTGAAAAGTTTTTTTACTAGTGTAATTTATTTTTTCTATCATAGACACAGGCCTATTGGGCCCAACCGCACTGCCAAGATTTATGTGCGGATTCACAATTGACTCCCATCACGATGCCCCATAAGTGTGGAATTGGCTCATGAGCACAGGCTGGTTTTTTCTTTAATATACTTGGTAAAATGATCCTGAAAGACGATATCAGTCATCTGTTTTCTCACTACTCTCAAAAGAATGCTGCAAAGGCTTGGGAGTATTCCACGTAACCTCCTTTGTTCCATAAGCAGCAGTGTCAGAACAAAGCGTCTGTCTAAAAATCAAGATGCACCAGTGTAGTCGGTTTTGGTTTCTATCTTTTTGTTGTGGGTTCCTTTTATTTTAATGGGTATTGAATAGAGATGTCACAGGATTTCTTCATCTTCTGTTGGGGTTCCAGGTCTTGAATTGAAATTGCTTAAATTTCAGGTTTATATTAATGATCGCAGATTGTGGCCCTTAATCTTTACTGGCTTTATCAGCCACTTTAGGAAAATGTACTTGTCCCTTTCCCTATCAGCATTTGCCCCATTTTCATAAACAGGGCACACGATGAATGTTTGAAGACATCAAAGACAATAAAAATCTTAAATGTGACTAATAACAGGGGCAGTGTAGCTGAGGAGGTAGGGCGGTTGTCTGTTGATCAGAACTTCAGCCCTTGGTTCCACCAGAAAGAATAAGCTGTATTGCACATGCATATGATGACATTTTTTCACTGCATTTAACCCATCCTATTGTATAGGTAAAATTGACAAGCTGCAGCATCTGGAAAGTAGTTAGGGGTTCAGTGTCTTCAAGGAACTTGGACATACTTTCTGTAGGGATTATACCGCCAATCCTCAAATTACTACATGACTGCCCTAAACTCTGAGATTTGCTGCCCCAATGTCGAAACTAGCCTTTAGCAAGATTAGCCTAGTCGGTGAATGATGTGTGTGTGTGTGTGTGTGTGTGTGTGTATATATATCTCTCGGAGGGTTGCAGGATAGATCCCTGTCCTTCATATAGCATATTGAGGTGTCTTTGAGCAAGATACTTAACCCCCAAGCGCCATATGTTGGCAGTTCGCTACTCCTATACAATAGGTTGGATCACAAATGCAGAGGAACCCCAATATTCCCTTGCAGGACTGACAAGGGAATCATTATTATCATCATTCTGTTATCCTCTCTCAGTATATTCCACTGTAAATTTAGTGTAATCATTTACGCACAACATCCATTGCACACCAGTTTGTCTTGGGAGAGATACCTCCTTTGTTGCTCTCCCTGAGCTTTCTTCCTATTTCTTTCCTCTGTCCAAGGGTTCCTGTGAGTTGTTCCTTATCCAATGTGAGAGTCTCAGAAATGTGGATGGAGGGTTACTGTAAAGCACACTAGGGCAAACATGTAATCTTCGATAACAGGGCATACAAAATAAACGGACTTGTCATATTTTCACTATAAAAGTTCATTATTATGCACTGTGCCTACATAGGAGGTTATTATTCACATGGAGTCTGGTCCTCACAGACGTGAACCGGAAGTCAGTGTTTAAGAGGGTATAAACACGTGAAGTAAACGGGGGGGTCCCATTATGTCGTTCAGCGCAAATGATTATGTGTTAGAATATAAGGCTGATTGGTTTCGTAATTTATGATGTTTGATTATTCACATTTAAATGTTCTATTCATGCTGAGACGTGTGTGTTGATTGTTTGGAGAGACACATAGTCGGAGGTAATTTTTGACGGACAGGCAGGCTGATGGCAGGGCCGTGACGTCAGTTCCATTGGCGCCATTTTGCCGCAGCCCAGCAGGAATAGTTCTTACCACAACACAGGGTAGTTAGAGAGGGGGAGCCATTTTGTTGGCATAAAATAACGAAAAAATACGCGTTTCACTTCTCGTTTACCCATTTTTATGTGAACATTATGTCACTTTACCGACGTTCTGTTGTTTATCGTGTAGTTTGTTTTATTTTTTTCCCGTTTCGTTCTGTTAATCTGTGTGTATCCTGTCCCGGATTCCCTGTGGAGGCCCTGTCCCTAACGTTAAACCTCGCTGCGGCCCAGAATCAATGTCGAGTTATTTTTGTCCCCCCCCAAAAAAGAAAAAGAAAAAAAGAATTCAACCCCGAGTAGAGGTCCAAAGACCAAGAATATACAAGTTGGGTTTGCCTGAAGACACCAGCTTGTGATATCAAGGTAGCAGGTAAAGAAAGAAAGAAAGAAAGGAAAGGATTCCCTTATCAGTCCCGCAAGGGGAAATTTGGATTTCTCTGCATTTTTGACCCAACCTATTGTATAGGAGCAGTGAGCTGCCAACATATGGCGCTCGGGGAGCAGTTAGGGGTTAAGTGTCTTGCTCAAGGACACCTCGACATGCTATATGCAGGACCGGGGATCGAACCTGCAACCTTACGATTGCCAGACAACCACTCTACCCACTGAGCTATGCCGCCCCTGCAGGTAATTAGTAGTAGTAGTAATATCCTACTGCTCCTTCTCAAACGTATAACCTGGTGTATTTATTGAGAATGGTTTTGTTTAATTATTTTCAAAATACAGATAGTTAAACTTGACATTGAGGTATATCCATACTTATTCAACCCCCTCTTCCTCTAAGACGCTTGTTTGTTTCAATAGCAGTGAGAGCTTATAGAAATCCTGAACAGGCCTGGTTTTCACCATATCACAAAGTGGACTGAAGGATATATGAAGTAACTGTTTTCTTCATTGTGTAATTTACTAAGCACAGTTGGTTGGATGCTTAGTTTTTTTATTTCTTCCATGTCATTCTGCTGTGGTGACCTGTCCCCATCTTATACGGCCTTGTGAATAAATAATTTCGGTGTTGAGATGCCGAAGCTGTGGCCATGTTTCAGGAATGCCAAACTTCAATATGTAGACTTGATTGTTTTTATATCTGTCGTCTGGATCTTAAAGAGTAGACAAACAATGAGCCCAGCACTCTCACAGGTCACTGCATTGAGGTGATGAATACAATTTATTCCAGATCTTTTGATTTGGTCAGGGTTTTTGTCAACCCTGCCTAAAGGGGATTTAAATTGTAGTTGTTACCATTTGTATTTACTGCAGCATCACACACAACAACAACAACAAACTTTTTTACTGCAGCATCATGAAAGCTAAATCTGTTCACCTGTATTAATTTGCCAAGTCAAGTATTGCTCACTATCCATGTCAACAATTAACATTTTCTAAATCTCCTTTACACGTCTATACAGGCTGGCCTGGAAAACACTTGCAGAAAGGAAGTGAGATACCTACGCGTTGACTGAAAATGCACAGGTAAAAATATATTAGCATACTACTACTACTACTACTACTACTACTACTACTACTACTACTACTACTACTATTGGTTGCTCCTACACAGTAGATCATTCATTTCCATTTCTTCCTTTCCATCTTCCTGTCACACTATCCACCTGAATTCTAAATCTAAAACAGCTGTTTTTATTAATGTTTTTTTTATTCCGTTAACATTATTTGTCATGATATAACCGTTTATCTGTACATATTACAAGCTGCTAGTGACATTTGTGTCCATTCTGTTATGTAGAATGTAACATTGGTGAGGTACTTGGTTGCATGGCATAATGACTTGTAGTGGAGCCGTTTTGTTTTGTTTTTTGGTGGAGGAAGTCATAGCCTAAATATTCCTGGTTTTTGTGCCTTATTGTTTAAGAGCAATAGCACACCCAGTGTGTGACATTGTGAATCAAGGCCTTGCCTTGGGCTTGTTTCTGTGACCACATTATAGTCATGACACTTTTCGCAAAAACAGATGTTGCAATTTGAGCACTTTAATAAAGATGGCGTGGGATTTTGTTTGAGGCTGACAGGTGACTTAGTGCTGCCAATTAAATACACCCTGCAGAAGAGGATCTGTATCTTCCATTCCTTGATGTATAAGTAGAGTGCCTATCTGATGCAAGGTTGAGTCTTTAAATGAAACAGTTGATGACATGAGGATGGGGGCCACAGTAGCTCAGGGATAGAGCGCACTTTGGGAACTAATAAACAAGCCAGGGGCTGTAGGTTAGAACCCACCATAGAGTGTCAGAACCCCATGGCGGAAGGGCCATAATTTCCCATGCCTACCCTGAGATGGAGTGGTGATCTCTCCAGGGTTTTCCCTCCCTTTCACCCAATGAGCGCTGGGACAGGCTCCAGCATGATCCTGCGACCGGACTGTGGATAAGTGTTTGACAATCGATGGAAAAGGCAGGATGGTAAATGGTCTTCTGTGAGGTTCATCTCACTTTTGAAATGTGCAAAAATGCAGGTTGACAATAGCTTTAACAATTATACTAATAGACATTAATGCTAAAAGTTCACAGAGTGCTTACACAAGGAACATGGCCTGCCGATTGCCCCCTGCCATTTTCCATGATCTGAAACTATAAACAGTGAACATACCACAGTACTCAACAAATTAAACCACTAATTCACTTTGAAGGCTTAACTGTGTGCTAAATAACTTGTCTGTTTGGAGGTAGTATACAGTATACAAAGTAAGCCTTTAATAGATTTTGCCTTTGAAATGTATTCAGTTCAATCTCAACAGAATGCTTATTCTTATGAGCCGCCTTGAGGATGATTTTAATGCTGAATAGTGGAAAAACCTAATGTATTTTCTCATCTTGTTGATAATTAGAGCATTTTGTTTTGCTCCCCTCCATTCATTGCCCTTTCCTCCAGGCCCAGGCACTTTCTATCAGTTTAGCTAACCTAATTAGATATTGAACCAGCAGCACTCACACAAAAGGCGGAAAATAAGATGGGGAAAAATAAAAGAGAGAAACCACAAATGAGTCGATTTGTGATGTGTCCCTAACCATCAGAAGACTGAGATCCCATTATCTGATTCAATCCCTTAATGTGCTGCCAAGATATGGATTTTCAAAATGAGAAGGCACTTTCCTCCTTTTTTTAAAATTCTCCTAGAAAGCAGCCTATCTGCCCTTACTTACCCAGTGTTCTCTGACAACATACCGCACCTTTTCTGGTATCCTCTAGATAGTGTGTGATGTAGTTCAATGATGTATTGGGTGACAACTGGATCTAGCATGTATAAGCATGTGTCAGTTCTTTTTTTATGTAAATAATGTGGCTGTTTATTTGAAACCATTGTTTTTTGGGCTCAGGATTCCTTTTTCCTGATTGTGGTGTGGCTCACAGTAGACCTATCTTAACAAAAAGGCATGCTTCGCGGAGGAATTGCAAGTTTCCTATTGTGGGCCTGATAAAGGAAATTTTCATGTATTTATATTTATTATATACAACGAGGACAATAGCTTTTTCAGTTAAACATTTAAAGTCATATCTTTGTTAACAATGGGGCGGTGTAGTTTAGGAGGTAGGGTGGTTGTCTAGTAAAGGAAAGATTGTTAGTTTGATCCCCAGCCCCTGCAGAAAGCGTGTGGACCAATCTTTGAGCAAGACACTGAACCCCTTACCCTGTTCGGGGTGTTTCCCCGCCTTTGTCCAATAAACCCTGGGATAGGCTCTAGCATGACTCTGGGACCAGACTTCAGATAAGTGGTTGATGTTGGAGGGAAATTTGATAGTAAAGCAGATAAAACATCGTTTTTATCCAGGATATGCACAGCTGTTATCTGTGTATTGAGTTAACAGGTAAAAACATGCATCATGGCCACTGGTTTCTAAAGTGCGAACACCATCAAGTGGAGGCTTCAATGACATATTCCCATTCTTTCAGTATTAAGCCAAAGAATCATTTAACACATGTAAACACCATCTAATTCGAATCAAAATTGTTCTATGGACAAGCAGATCTTCTGCTCAGCCAAGCTGTTGGAGCAGCAACAACCAGTGCAGATGAGACCAATGCTGACTTTGGCCTCATTGAAACGCTGGCCAATACCAAAATTGGCGTTGTTTTTCCAAGCAGTCTTTCGTGCCAATCTTGCAGCAGCTGTCATACTTGGCTTGAACCTAGTTCACTGTTCAACCATTGATCAATTGGTATCTGTTCCAAATGTACATGGCAGAATTTTGCTAATAGAAAATAAGGTTTTTTAATTTTAAACTATTCAGAAGTACATCTGATTTGACTTTTCGTATCTAAAAATCATTAACATGCCATAATGAAAATTCCAGTAAAATTATTTTGTTAGAAACTGAAAAATATGTTGGGGGTTTTTAATACCTTTATCCATAACTGCTGTCAATCGTCTCAACTAACTGTGAGGGAGAGGTCTAGTCATTAATATTCATTAGCTGACCTTTGAGTGACAGTTTATAACCAACCCTTCATTGGGGTTGGTTATAACAACCGGTAGAATTTCATATTTTGATCATTTGATTGGAGCTGCAGTGGCTAAGCGGCAGAGTGTGTACCTACATGTCAGATGTTGCAGGTTTAATCTCACTGCGAGGCAACAGGGAAAGAGCATCCGGCCTTAATCTCCCATGCTCGGTTAATGTGAGCAATATGTTGTAAAGCGCTTTATGTGGTCACTAAACTAGAAAAGTGCATTATAAAATGAGTCCATTTAATATTGGCTGCATGTAAATAATGTGTATCAGAAAAAACAACAGTAGAGTTCTTTTACGAGAAAAATACAAAAGCTGAACTGAGCCTTTTACGTGTATATTTTTTTCCAATAGAGACGGTACGAATTGCATGATGATTAAAGTAACAAGTGCTCTTTGCAAATATTTTTGTGTAAATTGGTTACCGACTAACAAGAAATGAAAATGTCTTCAGCGCCAGCTAAAGACAAATGAAACTATTCTTCCACCACGTGATTTTTTCCCTCGATGGTTCAGAGAGCTGTTTGTCTCGCACCATGTGCTTTATCCACTGCATTCACTGTCTGAAACGGTGCTGATGCCAAATAGACTATGTAAGATTGTAATAATTATAAATAAATAAAAGCCATGTGCCCTCTCTTTATAGTAGTCTGTGTGGGGAAAAAAGCTGACTGTTGTCAAACAAACACGATTCTACCCAAGGCCTATAGTAAAGAAAAGCAACAATGTTTGTGTTTGTTTTCCTTAACTCTCATCGCTTTCCCGCTCCAACTTTCCCCGTCTTGGAAGAAGGAAGACTGCAGAGAACCAAAGTCAAAATGCCAGCTGCGACCCCCTTACTGTCTCTAATTTATACCCCTGTCCAAATTGTGTCAGCTGTCCACCATGTCCATGGATGAGCCGGGCTAACAAGCTCCTGTGTGCTCAATTCTCATGAAGAAAGTACTGAAAAAAAGAGATTGAGAGGCATATCAAAGAGGCGAAGGGCGAGCTTTCTGGCAAGCGTCGTCTCTCTGGGCGGATACCCGTGGTTTTCAACCCGGGTTTTCGCTTCTCATCCTGATTGGATCTGTTGAGGCTCGTAGACTAACCGACATTGCTTTGTATTTATGAATTTCTGATTGTTTCTACCTAATTTCATTTTACCAAGGACAACTGAGCTGTAGAAACTGTGCATGAAGGTGTTCAAAGTGCCTAACCACAATGCCATAGCATCAAGCAAATCCAAATTCATCTGGTAAAACTTGCATGTTTTTTTTAGGTTTTTATTATTCTAGCATTCATTACACCTCTACTATTGCTAATAACTATGCCCACACTCATACTTCTGACCTTCTTTAATGTCCTCTTACTGTTTACACATGAATTTATAACAGCAAATTATTAATTGTAGTACCTTGTATGTGATTATAGGTGGTCAACAAAAACATACTTGACTACAATATATTAAAAGCAGAATCAAAGACTTAAAGCTAATAGACATGACAAGTTAGTAATTCAAATGTGTTTTTTTTCTCCTGTTTTGGCCTTCACACAAAGCCAGCATTTTTAACCACTGAAAACATTGTTTTTGAAGACACTCTCCAAATAGGATGAATTTGATAACACCATTCTTGGAAAGTTGATCCTTGTAAAATGCTCATGTCTGATAATTAATTTGATTAGTGTAAAGCTGGCAGCTCAAGTTTTATGTATATGCCCAAGAGAAGAAACTTACTATTGTTTTGACATTTTAGTATGGATAGCAAAAGAAAAAAATGGCATTGCTATGTTGAATTTAAAGTCCTTATAGCCTGGAAGAGGAAACTCCCTTTGAGTCTCATTGTGTTGGCTTTGTGGCTGTAGTGATGTCTGGCTGACCGCAGCTGCTGAAACAGTCTGTTGCTGGGATAATGGGGATCCATAATTATCCTTTTACCCCTGGTCCTGCACCGCCTGGTGTTTGAGTCCTTTCGGGATGTGAGTGCGGACCAGTTGGTACGCTCAACTGACTAACACTCTGCAGTTGTTTGTTTTTTTGTCTTTAGAGGTACAGTTCCCGGGTGCTGAAGCACCCTCCCAGGTTGCTCTCAATGGCACCAGAGGGAAAGGTTTTCTGGATCTGTGGGAAGACACTGAACATCCTCAGTTGCCTGTAGTAATAAAGACACTGTCACCTTTTTCCACCTAAGTGACTGAAGTATCCATGCTAGGTCCTCAGTGATGTGAAGACTGAGATACCTGAAGCTGCTCACCCTATTTACTGGGATCCCATTGATAGAGCGGTATAGGTTCTCTGCTGTGTCTTTCTGAAATCCACATTAGCTCCTTGGTTTTACTGATGTTCAGAGAGACTGTTGGTCTAGCATCACAGTGACAGATCTAACACCTTTTCCAGGTAGGCTGTCTTATTGTTGCTGGAGATCAGGTCAACCACTACTATATTGTTGGCAAACATAAAAATGGTGTTGTAGCTGCTCAAGCCCACACAGCCATGTATATACAAAGAGTAGAGTGGGGGACTAAGGATACAACTCCTATGTTGAGGGTTAGTGACGTGGAGGTGTAGTTACCCATCCTAACCACATGGGGTCTGAAAGTCAGAAAGTCAAGGATCTAGTTGAACAGGAAGGTGTTCAGGCCAAGTTTCCTGACCTTGGTGACCTATCAGGGGAGCACTACGGTATTGAAGAAGGAACTATATTCACTGAGCAGCATTCTCACATGATTACTCCACTTTGTTATGGTGGGATAGGGTGGTATGCAGTACATGGGAGATGAC
>OMLC01043169.1:0-15376 GCA_900302585.1 Regalecus glesne | reverse complement strand
TGGGAGAACTGAATATGATCCAAGAGACAGCTCAGTTTATCATACTTATAACATCTCAACAAATTGTATAGTGGTGCTATGTTTACTTCTACTACTGCAGAGGTTTGGGAGAAGAGTGTGTGTCTGCATGCATGTCTGCTCAGCCTCATGGTCGACAGAGCTGCTGGACACACACACACACACACACACACACACACACACAGACACACACATCTCAATGCAGGGAACAGAGGGGAGTCAAAGGGGAGGAGGAGTAGGACAGAGGGGAGGGATGAAGGCTTCTGCTCCAGTCAGTTCTAGGAAATCAGAGCACAAGAAAACATTCCATGTTTGGCTCACGAGGCCATAAAAATGTAAGCCATATGAGACCTCCTTTAGCTTGGTTAAGGCTTTAGCGAGGCCAATGGTGTGACCAGGTGTTTATGTATGATCTTTCCTTATAATAACTCCTCATCAGTCTAACAAGGAGCAACTCTTTGCTTTAAAAAGGGAATAAAATGTAGGGATATTTCTACCTCCATGGCCAGCTGCATATGGTTCCAAAGGACACTTGGTATATATAAAGAACCAGTGTTAAAGAAACGGTCTATGGCATGTTAAATAAAAGAAAAGGTGTTCTTTGTTGTTGTGATAGGGATAACTTAGCTCAGCACTTGACCGAGTCAGGGAGTGGCCTGCAATTTAGATTATTCTAAAATGGAGTTTGAACCACTATATACAGTAATATGTCACCCTCTTTATACAAGGAAAACATGTTATGCAATGAGTACCTGGTAAGCTGCCTGCACTGGACAAGGGGGGGGTGTAAAGCAGATGGAATGCAAACCAGCACCAGCAAGCAGTTCAATGCAGCATAACTGTGCAGGACAGTTATGCAAAACGGGACCTGTGTTCAACCCCTTTGTTTAATGGACACATGGTGGGGATCAGCGTTCAGACAAAGAGTACAAGATATGACTGGATGAACTTTTGACACAGTGTTAACTGGTTACCAAAATAAATATACAGCTAGAAAAATAATCATTAATGGCTTTAAGGGGACAAACGGGCAGGCATATGCCTTTCCACTGCCCTTATATAATGCATTATGCTTTCCTCTTCACTTACACAATGTTCCCTACTGTGGATGAAATAGAAGGTGGAGGGCCTGACGGGGTAGGATAGCCTCCAACTCCACCATAACCAAGGCCAACCGCTTGGCAGTTCTGCAACTGGAACCTCATACCTCTGTCCCACCCCATCCCCGTCCCAATCAGAGATCACGGGTTAGTTGGCTCCTATATAGTCACCTGACGTCAACTGTGTTTTTCTCCAGCAGTCGCTGCTGTACCCAGAGTCAATATTATCATAGTGTGAGCGACTTCGTGACTTGTAAATGTCTGATGTGCACGTCAAAACACTGGCGTAACACTTAACCAAGCCAGCAGCACGAAGCAGGCTCGGGATCTGCAGAAAACATCCATGTGCAACATGAAAACACAGGATTTTCCCACATTTTGGGGATCTTATTCACGCCATTGAAAGGTCGGACATTTGATGCAAGGAACGTGTCAGGCGCAATCCTAACCGCACGTCAACGACATGGGCAGGAGTCAGAGCAGAAGTGATAACTGAAGAGGATAAATATATCTTTGGTCCTTTCTACTTCTGTTTTTAAAGCAAGTGATTTGACTACCTCACACGTGTTGCGTCTATTTGTGTGGATGAGTTGCTCTGCAGGGCTGCACAGTTTGTGTTCGCGTGTGCAAACCGTGTGGTCTTTAAATGGCTCCCTGGAAGTTAGGAGAGTCAGTAACTTCATCAAGTATGGCGGTGCACTCTTACCTCCGGGCGTTGTGGAGAAAAGGGTTCCCCCGGGGGTTTGGCTGTAGCAGTCGGGCAGCTGAGACCAATCCTTCAGAGTCAGCACCCGAGTGGGGATGGGGCAGCTTTTCGCTTGATTCGTGTTGGTCGACATGGCCTACGATGGGGGTCTGCGGTAGAAGTGAGATCGATGCAAAACAATTTGTCTTAAATTGATCGAATGAGGAGGCACGGCAGCCTTGTATAGAATACGCTGGCACCTTTGACTTCACAAGATATCCACCTTTAACTTGGTTGACTAAAGTCGCTAAGTGACCCCAGGCAGCGTTGTGTGATGATGTTTTCGAATAGCAGCTAGGGAGACACGTGGGGAGAGAGGATTGGGTGTGAACGTTTTAAATCTGGAGTGACCGTGAGGGTGGAGTTAGAGTTGGGTGGGGGTGACATGACGAAAACGAGCATGAAAGTATCGAGTTTGCAAACATTGCCAATGAAATTTTAGAATAAAAAGTTACGTATAATGATGAACATGGAGTCAGTCCATTTAGTTTGGTCCTTATTTTTCTCATAATCACAGAACCTAAAACGCTCCCGTAGTTCCTTTGCGCAGCATGGCTTTGTCAGACGCGCGTCAAATTTGGTTGCGTGCCTACCAGCGTAAATACAGTATGCATGGCTACAGCATTGCAGCGTTTAGCAAACGTTTGTAAGTCTCTAAGCATAGGATTTTTGGGTCCCGCTCACAATACGAAAAACTATTTCCCTACATTAAATCTTTAAAATAGATTCTTCAGGGAAATTTGTATCACTGTAGGTCAATATTGCATCGTGAAATCACGTTTGATTGTTGATTATTTTGTCAAATCTCAAACTGAATGGCCAAAACGTGAATCAAATCATCTGGACACAACGTTTATCAAAAGAAATGTTTCATCACGCATCTAAATTACTTGAGATATACAGATATGAAGGAATTTTATTCTGTATTTCTCTTGAAAAACTGTTCCCTCTTGAAATTCAATGTACAAATTCCCCCTGCTGTAAAGGGAGCCATAATAACATGGATGTTATTATGTTTATTTTGGAGGATGTTATTTTAATTTTAGGATTTTATAACTTAGAAATGACAGTTGGGTGACATTATATTTGGCCTGGCCACAGGGACCGATGTGTAGATATGAAATACATTGGAATTCTCCAACTAGCAGTAGGGTTTCGGGACCATGTAAATTGAAAGTCTAGTTCTGTTTAAGATATTATAACTTTAAAAATGACTCACAACCATCAACGGTGCAGAAGGAGAGATATATAGAAAAAGATGGATTTATTTTTTTACGTAAGGGAATTTTAAAATCATGAAATTTCACCTGTCCAATTAGGACAGGTAATAGGTAAATTTCCAAATAATAAATAATCAATTGACCTGTTTGAACAAGAATAGCAAAACTTTCCGTGTTGTATGAGACAAGACAACTGTATGAGTCTGAGCAGCTCCGCACACCTCACGCAGCAACCGTGTACCGACTTTACTCCAGTAGTAGCGCAGCAGCAGAAGTTGAAGAGCCGCTCACAAGACCACAGATATACTATCGGTGGCTGGCTCGACTCCAAGTGTATACTGGTCGAAGTGTATACCGGTCGGTCCTATTTTAAGACATCCTATACGGGTATGGGAGCCATTGTATTGGTTTCATGTGACAATGTTTCCTAAAAACTGGGTGACACTTGTTCATTGTCCATCCATCCATTGTCAACCGCTTATGAAATCGGGTCGCGGGGGAAGTGGATCATATCTTAGTTCTCTTTCTGGGAGAGGTGGGGATACAACCTGGAAATATACCAGACTATCACAGGGCAGAGCAATTAGGAGAACGGAAGATTCATTAATCCAACAATTTGGTGATTATAGCTCAGAAATCTTGAATTGGATTCTGTAAAAGTTTACTTCACTGATTTTACACAATGGGCAAAACACTGAATGCAGATGACGCCTCTTGTGTACCTTCGTTCAAATCTAATGCCATGGGGGGGTGATAGTATCGCGGTGGTCTCAGCCTCAGGACAATACGGAAGTATAAACGGTTATGAATCACAGCGATCTTGTCGTTGTTTGGGTTACTTAACTACATTACCCATAGACCCTAGCGGGGTGATGCCGTCGCTGTTTCTGCGACAAAGCGTTGTGACACCCTGGCGAAATAAAAAGAGAGTTTTCGTGGCTCTTCAAAACGTAAATAAGTCTCAGTTGCTTTCGAGGCCCATAACATCCATCCTTCCATCCATCCATTGTGAACTGCTTATCCGAAATCGGGTCGCGGGGGAACTGGAGACTGTCTCCGTTCTCATTGGGCGAGAGGCGGGGTACACCAGGTATAGGTCACCAGTCTATCACAGGGCAGAGCAGCTAGGGGAACAGTGTCTTACTCAAGGACACTTCGACACGCTTCTCCGCAGGACCGGGGATCGAACCTGCAACCTTCCGATCGCCAGGCGACCGCTCTACCCACTGAGCCATGCCGCCCACAACAGACTGGATCAAAAGTTGGTCTTTCCGAGGGATCGGGTCCCCCGCCTCAAACTGAGTGATATAGTGTATGCTGTTAAATGCCAGGAGGACTGCAGTGACTAGTAGCTACATCGGGGGGAACAAACTGCAGGATGCTGCAGTCAGTTCATACTGAAGTTGACACTTGTTTGAGCGATGAAACATTTCTGAATAAACTTCTGATCGAGTTGAACTAACTCACCTTTCTTTGTGATTCCCTCAACTGAATTATTAAGCATGCATCAAGACATTAAAACACTGAAAATTAAAAGAGGATCATCTTCCTAGAGAATCAGGTGGATGACTTGGACCAGTCAAGCCAAATAAACGAACAACATCACCATCACCAGGCCGGTGACTAAACCAGGGTCAGTGATGATGATGAACGGTGGGGAATTCATCGAGTTGGACTCGACCCTACATGGAGCAAAAAGTGACTGCTTTCAAAGAGCAAAAATATGCTGTTAAGATATTGTACACAATATATTGTGCACTTGTATTGCCATAACTACATAACTACCTGTGGATCTATGTAGCAACATATACAAAGGTAACCTATATCCATCATGCATACTGCAAGAAAAGAGTTCAAATGAAAATTAATAATGTAGAATTTTGCAAGCACACTAAAATACTATTTCTAAAGTCATGTGCTTTGAAGTTCACAAATCTCATAGAATTTAACACAGCACAAATAATGTATAAAGGAAGACATAATCCCCTACTGATCAATGTACAAAATGTGTTCTGGGACAGTGAGAAGGGTTATAATTTGAGAAGAAAGTTTAATCTAAAAAACTCTATGTACATACAACTATGAAGAATGTATGTATTTCACTCAATGGGATGAATTTGTGGAATAGATTGGATGTGAAACTCAAGCAATGTACAAATATTATACAGTTCAAAAAATGCACTAAACAGTTCTTTTTAAACGATACATGGATGAGGGAAGACTGTGATAATTGTTTAATTTTTACATTATTGACACTGGGTGATATTTGAATTGTACATGGAATTGGGAACATTTCTTACAAACTCTATACAAAATGAATATTGGGAAGTTAACTGATGAATATTAGAGAAAAAGGAGGAATCAAATAGTGTGAACTTGCTCCTACTCCTTTCTGAATATCTAATATTATATTTGTGTTGTTTCATGATCATTTGTTGAACTTGTAGTGTGAGTTTATTGTTCCTTGTAATTGTTTATTGTTCCTCAATTTAATATACTCGCTTTGTTTTCAGCTGTTGATTGTGGGATTTTTCTTTCTTTTTTTAAACATTTTCAAAATAGAGCAAATCAACCAATCAAAGTACCTGAGAACCATGAAACTGGAGTTAAGTTCCATGTATGTGAAACCCACCTGCCCAATAAACTGATTCTAGATCCCAAATAACATGGGGGTGGCATGGCTCAGGACATAAAGGGAGTTGTCCAGTACTAAGAAGGTTGTTGGTTCGATCCCTGGCTCCTTCAGATAGTGTGTCAAAGTATCCTTGAGCTAGACCCTGCTCCTCATGTGCTGCAGCTGTCCACTGCTCCTATACAATAGAGGAGATTCAGAGGAGATTTTTCATTAAAGGAATACAATAAACAAATAAATGTTCCACCTTATGGTATGTTCACACAGGGGTTGATAAACGTCTTCTTAGCTTTATTTAAATTTTTGTCCAAGGCTTCCCTGGTTTATAAAACATTCTAGCCCAGCAGTGATCTTACACCATATAGGACAATACTGCCCCCTATTGTCATTATGATATGAATGATAGAGACTATCCGTTTTACGTATCAACATTAGTCCCCACGTTGTGGGGATTGACCGTGAAGAGATATCTTATTTATTTGTAACTCAGGAAGTATTGTTTCACATGATCAGTTTAAAACTTTTTCCTCTAGACACAAATACAAGGACGAGTCAATTTTACACGTATTAATTTATTTCTTCTATAGTTCAACATATCAGTTGGCAAACTCGATTGTCATAGATGTAAACGACTTCTGTGGCAAGCCGTTCGAGCTTGAATTCATTTCCAGAGATCATAAATTCACTTTTAACACGTTAGTTAGAATGCTAATTCTTGATATCAGATATTAATGACTCACCATGATGCACATACACACTGAAAAAATCGCATGATGAGCAATATCACACCAAATAAAACTTACAATCTTCTGCAGATGCGAACAATACCCCACTGTATACATAGAGTACATAACATACATAAGAGTACACTACGTGTTGGTGAGAGCTAAAATAACACATAAAGGTTTAGTAATGAACAAGGCACAATGTTTCAAATTAAATGATTGGTCACTTTTTTTGCACATTAACAGACATTTGCAGATGTTTGAGCTCTTTATTTGTATTAATCAAATCGGAGTTAATAGGGTGCATGTGCAGTCACGGTTTGCTCCTCACTCATTTACACATGCTTGAGCAGAGACATGGGCTGGAATGGGATAGAATTTCCCTCTCAAATATACACATTGCCCCGGGGTATGGGTCTTATTGCAGGAACTGTTTGACTTGGCCCATAAAAAAAGAAGTTAAATGCAGGTGTGTTGACGGAATGAGCCCATCGGTAATTTATTACCCCACTTGAATATTATTGATTTTAACCCCATCCACACATAAAAGTTGTCTGAGGCAGTGATCACGTGCTCTTGAATTTCACGTATTCCACAACTGTTTCTCCAGAATACACAGAAAATACCCAACTTGATACCCCTTTTCCCACGAACTCCAGAGAAAGAAGTGCCCCACTTGAGCATCCCCTGCTCCCCAATTTCAGCGAATGAAACGATGAGGCATTAATATTAGATAGGTTACGTCACTTCCGAAATCAACTCGAATAAGGGAGAAATAAATGACAGCTGGGAGGGCAGCCTACTACGATGCTCATTGGTCCAGAAATATGGAATCAGATGACGTAGTAGTTCCGGGTTTGAAGCGTTTGACAAAAGGTAACTTTCGGTCATTTTCTCTTTGCCAGTGAGTTCACCCGCTAACCGGGTCTGTCGGTGCGGGCGGTTGTAGAAGGTAAGAATGCGGGAAGCCTGCCAGCAAAAGTAGGGTATCACTCATTAGCTGGTCGCCGTAATCCTCTTATAAGTTATTACTACCGGGATTTGGTGTTTAGTTGATGTGCTTGAAAGGGTCAATTTATGTGGGCAAATACTGTAGTGAGATATAATTGTCTTGGTATTGTTACGTTGGAAGGGGCAACAACGTGTGGCTGCTTCAGTCATCCTTTTAACGGTATTGACATCCCGCTGACGTTGATGTGGGCTGTGGTCAATGGTTATCTTATTAATGTTGTTTTACGAAAAGGATTGTTAAGAGAAGCATCTTATCCACTACTTGGTGAAAGGAAATCTGTACCACATGTTTTACCCCTTCTACCCGTGGCCTTGGCAGAGCATCGATCTATATTTGTGGGTAAAAATAAGAGCTGAATCGAGAAGGAGAGGACAACATACGCGGACTTCTATTGGAATCTGGGAACCACATAGTCTGTGTACCACACTATCATGCATTGGTACATCCATCCAAAATGGCTACCAATTGTTGTCATGGTAAAGGCTGTTTTATTGTGGCATAGTACGCCACACAGATATTAGAGTATTTGAATAAACTTCATCTCAAATGATACGGATCCCTTTGCCTGATGGGCCTTCAAACCGATGTTAATTTTCTTATTGACGCTTTTAAAACTGCTTTATCAGACAAATTTCCCAGTGTCAGGAAAATTTGACTTTTCGCAAATAAGTCCATTGCTAATGTGTTCTAACCACTCAAGTTCTGTGCCACAAGGCACCCTTATCTCGCCACTTTCTCCAGACATCCCCAGGGCCACAGCTCCGCATTAATCAAGCAGTGTTTTTCACTCCAATTTAATGGGGATGAGAACCTTTCTCTGTTTGACAACTCTCAACTTCTGCTTTGAATTAAACGTCAAATTAAGCCCTAAAGCTCAAAAAGACTCCTCCAGCCACAAAATTAATCTCAAATTCTTTGTTGGCTTTCTTTATTTTCCCTTATTATATTAATTAAATTGTAGTACTTAAATCTCGAGAAGTGACTCCTGAAATTCTCAGATATAGATGACATTTGATTTGCATTCTGAATATTAATTGTGTGCATTGTTCCTATGAGGGAGATTTATCATTTCTATCATTATTAAATCTTGTAATTCTATTATAATTATGTTATCCTCTCGGTGTTGTATTCTGTAAACAGTGTTGCATTCTAAATATACAGCATCCATTGCACATCTATTTAACACAATAATATTTGAAAGCAAAATTATACATTAGATGCCTGTCTGTCTTGGGAGCGAGACCCCTGCTTTGCTGCCCTCCCTGAAGTCTCTTCCTATCTTTTCTCCCTTTTAAAGTTTTTTAAGGGAGTTATTCCTTATCCAATGTGAGGGTCTGAGAACCTTACAAATGACTCAACTTTGTAAAGTTGGGATTCATGTTCCTTATGACTTAATGAAATCTGGTAAAGATTGTTCATCTTTCCAATCTTACGCATGTTACTGTTTTTGTATGTGACATTGTTATAATATTAATTGTATTTTTGTATCTAGATGCATGGATTATTGATGCTAAATTAAGCAGCTTATCTTGCTGTTGGTCTCTCAATGATAGCGGAGACTTTTAAGTTATAGTAAATTTCCATCTGATGTGTGATTTTCACAGTTTTCTCTCTGTTCTGACTTCAGGGGTATAAATCTATTGCAATGCTTTGAACCGATTAAAATACAATAAGGGACTCATGTCATTTCAGTGATCTTGTCACCATGCAGTATTAGATTAAGGGCAGTTTACCCTCAAGTTACCTCTCTCAGACCACTGAGTGGGGTGAGTCTGATGAGTGATGTCATTGGTTGACTTGTCTTGATCCTTTCCAGTTTAGCTAACAGGGTTGTGACCAGTGACTGGTTTAGTCATTGTATCTCATGTTGCCGTGTTGTTCCTACATCATAATTCACGTTGTTCCAGGACCAGGGAGTTGTGGGTTAGCTATTGCTTAAGGTGAATCTTAGGTTAAGGTTATTTTAGGTTAGCATTGGTATCTTTCTGGTCTTTTTCCCTGTGTCACAAAGGCAAAACATCACAACAATGTGATTGGTTTGTTGTATTGATGGTCCTGAAACCACTTTAATTACCCTGTCTTGGGAACAACAGCAACATGCCATATCAGATTGTGTAGTTTGGTCAGCATGGCTGTAACTCAACACTACCCATACCACCCTGACCCTTTCACCTGAGGCTCATACCTTGTCCTCTAGAACTAAAATGAGAATGGGTATTTATATTGATTTTGCTTATCCTTCACTGATTGATCACAGATTATTTAAATACATGATCAAAGTCATATTTACTTTGGAGATACACCCCTTTAGGTGAGGATATAATACTATATTGAAGACTTGCAAACACAGAGTATGTGGTAAACTGATACAGACTGGTGAATCCTTCAAGCTTTGGGGATATACTGAATAAAGATCTTTGCCACCATTGTCAGTGCAGTCCTTACTAAGTGAATATCTTGAGATTGCCTTGAATTACGTTCTAGAATAGATTTAAACTCAAGGTGAGAGAGATATTGCCCTTTACCTTTTTAGGCAGAACATTCTTTCAGTTCACAGTTGTTTTATTTGGATGCAGCATTTGAGGAAAATGTGGAGATAGACCTCCAACTTCCCCTTAAATGTTGTCAGCATGTGACTGATTCTTCATTGAGACACAGAAAATGTAATGGAGATGAATTTTTTCAAAGCTCTAATGAAACGAGTTCCCTCTCTTAGTTTTTTTTCAAATGTTTAACTGCTCTTGTGATTTTTTTCCCCCTTCCAACTTTAGGTGTGACTTCTGGGGAACTAGTGAGAGATTTTGTTCGAGCTGCAAAGCCAGATATCACTGGTTTTTGAACTCTTGCCATCCTGTTGGCTGAAGACTTTTCTCAGGATCAGTTTTACCCTCTGACAAGTTTTCCCTTACAGTCCAAAATTCCAACCAAAACTCAACATCTGATCCAAAACTAAACTGATCCCCTATTACACACTTCCAACTTTCCCTCCACACAAAGCCGTCCAGTGACCATTATGGGTCTTCAATCAGACTCTGCCCTCCAATGTATCCTCCTTTTCCCACTGCACCTTTTGATATGGGTATATTCCGTCCTCTCGTTCCTTCCCTGGTACTACATCACCAGTGCTGGGCAAAAGAGGACTCTGTCTCAGCGGGTCAAGGCCCGCTCCACCTCTGGCAGTACACAGGGCCCCTACCGCTCTGTTGACCACTTTGAGTCTCTGGTCAAGGAAGACTTCCCAGGCAAGGATACTCTGGATAAGCTGTTTGATTACGCTGTGCAACGGTTTGGGCAGTCACCATGTCTTGGCACGAGAGATATACTGAGTGAGGAGAATGAGACCCAACCCAGTGGTAAAGTATTCAAAAAGGTATACATGTTTATGTTTCATGGTATTGATCAAGGATTTATCAATGAATGTCAGGACAGCAGAGTATAATTTTAGCAATTGACTTTTCTTCCTGCTAGTTGATCCTTGGGGAGTATCGTTGGCTGTCCTATCAGGAGGTGGACACTATTGTCAGTGAGTTTGGTAGTGGTCTGGCAGCTCTTGGGCAACAGCCTAAAAGCACGTTGGCCATCTTTTGTGAGACGAGAGCAGAGTGGATGATTACAGCCCAGACCTGCTTCAGATACAACTTCCCATGTAAGGATGTTCTACTGTATTGTTCTACTGTATTGTTAAACTGACAGTCATGCCAGTCTCCCTACTACTTTAACTTGTTCATTTTCATTATTTCATTCTGCAGTGGTGACATTCTATGCCACACTGGGAGAAGAGGCAGTGGCATTTGGGTTGAACGAGGCAGGAGTCACACATCTCATCACCAGCAAAGACCTGCTTGAGACTAAACTGAAGGTCAGCTTGTGCCTTTGCATCTTAAAACAGTTGTCCTGTTAAATCCCCTAATTAGTTCACCAGGGAAACGGAAATTATTTTTAATGAGTTATCAGATACAAGGTTCAGAGTAGTTTGTTAATTGCAAGCCCTGGAATGCTGTACATATTGCTTCAAGTTCCTGCAAGGCTTGTTGGATAAATGGTAAATATACCTGTTCTTACATAGCCCTTTTCTAGTCTAGCAACCACTCATTGTGCTTTACAATGAATGTCTCACATCTACGAAGTCACTACAAATAAACCTGCTACGGCTGATTTCCAGGTATGCACTCTACTCACTGAGCCACTGTGGCCCGTGGGTATGTGCATGTGAATCAAAATTTTCACTATCATTTATTTGAATTGGAAAAAAACGACTGTTTGTTGTTCAGACCACTGTATTGTAGATTAATTTTCAAGATGGTGCCATTTGGTGGGGAGTTAAAAGGCTTCTCTTTGTGGTTGTTCATCCCAAAAAGGATAGTCATGACAAGCCAATGTGTTCATAATCTATATTAAAAGAAATATAGATAAAAGATAATGTCAAGATGCAATATGTAGTACTTCATCCATTATGCTTTTTCTCTTGTCTAACATATTATCCTTCCCATGACTAGAGTAGATTGAAACAGAAGAAAAATATAATTTTGATGTGATACATACATGCTTCCCCCTCTGGGTCATCTACAGAACAGTGAACTTATCTAGAACCTATGTATTACTTTACATTGCTCTAGAGCTCTTTAACACAGTGTATATATTTGCCATTATTTTGGGATAGATCAAACCCCCCAAATAAACAATGCAATCTCCAATTTCTAAGCCTTACTGAAATGGATTGATAAATATACCCTATGATATCAATGTGTTCTGACTTGTGAAAGGCACTGGTTTATTAACAGTTAATTTGATTTATATCTGGCTGTGATATCCATTCCATTTTCTTTATCTTTGTCCAGGGTGTGCTTCAGCAGATCCCGAAACTGAAGCATGTGATTTTTGTAGACCAGAAAAGAGGTAGTATGGAAGGCTACCCAGCAGGACTCTCCATTCACAGCATAGAGGCTGTCCGAGAACTTGGGGCACTGCCTGAAAACCGTAAGTATCGCTTCATATGGTGAGCTTGATTGGTTTTTGTAACACATTTGATTTTTGCTGCAATTTTGTTTATGTTTGTTTTTATTATTACTATTATACTTATATTTTATTTTATTATTTTGTATCTTTGTATAAGGATGCCTCACTAATGGCTTACTGCAGATACAAAATTATAGTAACTTGCAAAATAATTTTTGAGGACTACTTAACCAGTTAATGTGTGTCTTCCAGTGAACAGGCCACTGATGAACCCTCAACCTTCAGACTTGGCTGTGGTTATGTACACCAGTGGTTCGACAGGCAGACCCAAAGGAGTCATGATTGTTCACAGTAACCTAATTGCTGGTATGACTGGCCAGTGTGAACGCATCCCTGGACTAGGGTGAGACTCAGCAGTTATAACAATGCCTTTAATTTTGCATGTACAGAGCTGATTTGCATTACAAAACAGTTTTGCTTCTCTTAACCTCTGTGTAGGGCATAGTAATAATGACTGGATCCAATATCACTTTGGACTTGAATACCTCTATTGATAATGTGATAATATTTTGAGGGTGAAAATTGGTGCTTTCATAAGATAATTCAAACTAGGGTTAATTCTCAGGAATTGTGATCCAGCAATAACCAGGATTTTTGTGCCAAAATGCATGCCTTCCCTTTTCCAAGAATTATCCTGCTCTCTCCTCCATGAACAGCCTCGTGTGAAACCGAGTTGTGAAGTGAGTGAACTGTATGTTCAGATCTGCTCCCTTTAGTCTGTGTGTGTGTGTGTGTGTTAATTTGTTTATTGAAATAAAGCCACCAAATTTCTTTAAACTGCAACTATTGTTAATAGATAACCTAAAGGAACTGACCAACCAAAGAGTGCATCAATGTACTCACTGTTTTCTGAAAGCTCACGTTAACAGAAAAGAATGATTGAAAGATTAGGCCCTCCACCCATGCCAAACAACATGCCACTTTATTTTCCATAGCCTGTCATTTTGTTGTTCAAGGAAGTGCCTTGTTGATTTAGTTTCATAGGTGAGCCATCCAGGTTGTTAATTGATTCTTATCAAATTTACAGCCTAATTATAAAACTGAGTCATAATTTACGACTGCCTACACTATGTTCAAACAAAATGCACAATTTTGGAATATAAGTGGAATATATCTTTTCATATTTGTTCATGAAAAGTATAGGTCCTTTTTTTATGTCACAATTCATCCCTGCATTGTGGAGGTAGACACATACCTAAATTAGGCATGAGGGATTAAGGCTGGATGCCCTTCCTGACTTACCATGGTGGGATCAAACCTGTGACATCTGGCTTGTTATATCCCAGCACGTCTGCTCTACCATTGGGTTACCATAGCCATCTATAGTTATTTATGGATACTATTTCTATTTGACCTAATGGATATTAAAGAATGGCAATGGAATAACAATGTGATCATATTTTTGTTGTAATCATCCATGTTTAAAAGTGTATTATAATCTTGCTACTTGGATATTTACATTGGTAATGCATGAGTGGGCTCACAGAGGAAAGGGCAGAACCAAATCTAGTTAGGAAAGGCCCAGTTAGATTTTAATGGCATTAAACAGAATACTATGAATATCTCACATTGGTTTGTCCAGACCAGATTAAAGCTACCTCTTTCACATTGGGGTGACAGTCCAATTTAGACCTTCCTGGTGCCCTGGCTGTAAAAAAAGAGACTAGGTTATACACCTGGTAGACATACAATCTGACAGAAAATGAGATTTCTGTACCTTTATTTCAATGTTATACCTGTTCTTATGTTCCACCAGGCAAGAGGACACTTACATAGCTTACCTACCCCTGGCTCATGTTCTGGAAATGACGGCAGAGATCTCCTGTGTGACATATGGCTGTCGGATTGGCTACTCCTCACCACAGACACTGTCAGATCAAGTATGCCTGCACTAGATTGGCGTAGAGGGATGAATTACTGCTGGCTATTAATCACAATGAGTTCTATACTTGCACATATCATTACCATTAACTTAATCTGTATTGCAGTTTGGGTTCATGATTGCCTGTAACTACTTTTTTCTTCCTTTTATTCTAGTCCACCAAGATAAAGAAAGGAAGTAAAGGGGATTCCTCTGTACTTAAACCTACCTTGATGGCAGCTGTACCTGTAAGTATTACTTAATGCTCAGTAAGTATCCTTCTTCTGTTCATTCACTCTTTCATTATACACATCAAAATTATTTCATTCTCCCCTTCCCTCCTTTTGTCATTGGACCATTGGACAAGTAAAATGTCACTGGTTTTTGTTTTACCAGGAAATCATGGATCGCATCAACAAGAATGTGATGAGCAAAGTGCAGGAGATGAATTACATTCAAAGAACACTATTTACACTGGGCTATAACTATAAACTGGAGCAGATTAAGAGAGGCTATGACGCACCACTCTGCAATAAGTAAGAACCTCCTCAGTCTACTTGTATAGTGCTATAGAGTGTAGCAGAATCTATGTTGTTTTCCATAAAATCAAGCACAGATTGAGAAAACGATTTTACCCTATAAAGTCTTCTGTGATCTAATCCTCTGGTCAGTCACATCCCATTTAAACCACAATGTACGGTGAATGATTAGACAACAATTCGATTTCACTCATTCACAGGAAAATCAAGGTGAAAATGCACTTACAATAAATTTCTATCAGAATATGTGGTTGTTTCAACTATCTAGGGAGGTGTAAATGGCTTGCAAATAAGTAATTTCTGCTCTTTCCAGAAGGGTTTTATATATATATGTGTATATATATGTATATATATATGTATATATATATGTATATATATATATATGTATATATATATGTATATATATATATATATATATATATATATATATATATATATATATATATATATATATATATATATATATATACACACACACACACACACACACACACACACACACACACAC
>OMLC01043168.1:0-15056 GCA_900302585.1 Regalecus glesne | reverse complement strand
TCTGGATTAATCCAGTCATGTGTCTGCGTCTGCTGTACAGCGTGTGGGTGTTTGTGCCTGAGTGTGTAATGCACGTGTATTCTGTTCTCTTTAGTTGCACTGACGTCTTCCCTCTTTTTAGTTTACCCTCCGCTCACACTGCGGACATTTCTAAACCTTCTTTTTACTCCTCCCCCGTTTTCTGTTTCATTTCAGCCTGTGGTGGATGTATTTCCTGAGAACCAGCCAGTGTCAAGAATTCAATCGGCTTTACATGGGGCTTTCTCTGAAAGTGTGTGTGTGTGTGTGTGTGTGTGTGTGTGTGTGAGAGAGAGAGAGAGACAGAGAGATGGGCATTAAGGGTTCACTATTGCCATCAGGTCCTCAGCAGGGTACAACTTATCTGACTCACACTAGTCTAGCAAGGCTCTGTTCCCCATCTGTGGGTGAGCGTTCAAGTACTTGATGGATTCTGTTTCACAATAACGAGAGAGATTTGATTGATGGACTTGGCCTTTGCTTTCTAATTCACATCTCTTTGTCCTGCACCTCTCTCTGCCGTGTCCTTCTAGGGGAAACCTGTGGAGATTCTGCCTTTCCTCTACCTCGGTAGTGCCTACCACTCCTCCAGACATGACTATCTCAGCGACCTTCACATCACGGCCTTGCTCAACGTATCACATAGAAACCTGCAGCCAGCCAAGGGCCACTATGAATACAAGTGGATCCCTTTGGAGGATAACCACATGGCCGACATCAGCTCACACTTCCAGGAGGCCATAGAGTTTATTGGTGAGTTGTGGCATACACACCACGCATCAGCTGCTCGGCTGCTGTGAACGCCCCTTTGTGTTGGAGATTCAGTCTTTGAACAGCCTGTGTCTTGTGAGGGTTGCTTGTTTGTGTTTTTTTCTGAGTCCCTCTTAGACGGCACATTGGCATTTTTTACCATACTGTGTCAATTCTCTCCATTGAATCGTGAAAATAAAGTATTTGACTCAAACCTCCAACTGGGATTTAGTTTCCACACCCAATGTAGTTCAGAAGAGAAACTAATGCATCATTTCCCTGAATGGCTGTTCTAGAGAAGGAGACAAGAGAACCCCCCAGGTCTTGAAATGAGTCACCTTCCTCTGTTACCCTTCTTACCCGCTGTCCAGCTAAAATCGGAAGGCTCACAGAACACAAGCTACATAATCAGTTTAACCCGGATGCCTGCCTTCAGTTCCTGCTTATGGTCTGCTTTCATTCAGGGAGCGCTTGGCTTTTTTCCCACTCAGCTCCTTCCTCCCCTTCTCAGCTCTCTTCCCCCTCCCATGTTTAAAAAAAGATGCTCCCATTTTGTCACTGCCTCCCAGGCCTGATCTCAGTGGTTTACTTACTGTGCGGGGTGTGGTCAGTCAGTGTGACAGCTGAGGGAGTTGCCTCTTAGTAGCCGGGTGTTGAGGGGTTGGGGGATGGGTTGAATAGCACAGAAACACTCCGAGGCAGAAACACACATTCACTCTCCAATTTGCATGGCAGGGGTAGTTAATATGTGTGGAATGTCAAATGAAATGACTTGGAAAGTAAAGCAACTTAAACAATCTGATGTATTTGTCTGAATTTACCAGAGTAGTCAGGAGGGATTTTGTCAGGGTTGAGGCCAGGAATGTGAATCAACCAACAGCCAATAATGGCCACTTGTTTCCATGAATGTGGACATTGATATGCTTTTGGCTAGTGTCAGATTAATGGTAGATTATCCACTTACTCCCAGTCTTGCTCCCCTTTTTGGCCTTTTAAATGTGTAGTAACTAAATAAATATGTTATTTTCCTGGAAATAGATATTCACCCATATGAAAAACAATCCAAGTTAAAATAATAATTTATAGGGCAGAATTGAAAGTAAATGGGGGGTCGTGGTAGCTCAATGGGTCGGTAGAGCATGTGTGCCTTGGAAACCTGTGAGCCAGACATAGCGGGTTCGAATCCACTGCGGGGCATCTGGAAGGGCAATCCGGCCTTAATCCCTCAAGCTCCATCTTAGTCCCTGTTCACACCCACAGTGTGGGGAATAATAGTGACACGTAAAATGGACGTTGTTGTAACATAGAAACGAAGTGAGTTGAATACATTTTCATAGCATAGGACCTTTAAATGAGGGGACCTGCAGAGAGAGAGAGAGAGAGAGAGAGAGAGAGAGAGTATAAATCCTCATTGCATAATAGAACAAGTGAAGATGTAAACGGTGATATGATGGCTATTTATACTCAGAAGGAGCAGAGGACACAGCTCACAGCCTTTGCTGACCTGTACTGGGTATTGTTTGGGGCTCCTGACTACAATTAGAACATTGTTGGGTCCACCAGCCCATTGCATAAGTCAATGGTTGTTCCAGGAGCAGATTTAGCCTCTACACAGGAAGGACCTCCACAAGCTATTAACACCGCTGAGTGATTATAAAATGCAAGGCACCCAAATCTGAGAATGAGACTTTCCCCAGGATATCCAACAGAAATCCATCAACCATTACAGATGAGAAGATCCTTTCTTGCTGTCTCATGGGTTGAGCATGACTGGTACAGGTGCCCGAGGTACCTTCTCTTTTGGAATAAGGCTATATAACAGCCTCTGATGTGCTCTTAATGGGTTTCTCTCCTCAACTCTGGGGAAATGGTTCATGATGTATTCATTTGGGGTTTTCGGAGAATCACAGCTGTCATAAATGATCCCTTCTCCATCATGCTATGGCTCTCTGAGTCGGTGACAAGTCAAGAATTGATGGCATTGTGGGTCTGTTTAGCCACAGGGGACATAGAGGAAAGTGTTAGGATGCCAATGGTAGTAAATCAGAATGTACAACTGATTTCTGCCATACTGTACATACCCCACAAGAGCATATGGGAGGAGTATATATAAACAGAACTGAGTATATACTCCAGAGGATAAGTTACATAAAACATCATTTTCCTCATAATTCCAATGTGCTAACATGTCAATTTGACATGCTTGGATTATGTGAATGCTGTTCCTGGTATTCATTTCAGGAGCTATCATTTATGTCTGATTATTGTTTTCTTCTTATTTGACCAGATCACGTGAAGCAGTCAGGCGGCAAGGTCCTGGTGCACTGTGAGGCCGGCATCTCTCGCTCTCCCACTATCTGCATGGCCTACATCATGAGGACCCAGCAACTGCATCTTGATGAGGCCTTTGACATCATCAAGCAGCGCCGCACACTCATTTCACCCAACTTTAGCTTCATGGGCCAGCTGTTGCAGTTTGAAGCTGAGGTCCTGTCCTCTGCACCAGTGCACACTGCGACACCAAAAACACTGTCCTGTATCCCGGAAGCAGCCTCCATCTTTGCCAATGAGTTCACATCCACCTTCACAACCAAGAGCTTTGAGCAATCTGTGTTTACCCTCCCTACCACTTTCCTGGCTCCATTGCCCCTTCCATCTCCAGCCCATCACCAGTTCCAGCTGAGCCCAATAACTGCACTGCCTTAAAGGTGGAAAAAAAATAACTGTGACTGCTTGTAGTCTCACTTGAAAAGGAAAAAAAAAACAATCAATAAATATAAATTTGAATAAATGCACCATGGAAGGGAGAACCAATGGGCCATGAGAGGGCAGCTGGGGAGTTGAAGTTTGCGTAGTCCTAAACCATCACTATGGATGGTTATTCTCCTCTGCGGTGACAAGACAACACAACATAGCGATAAACCACAATATTTATGCCTTAGGGTGATGTTGTGACTTTTCTGTCTGATCAAAATGTCCGTCAGACATTGAAAACTAATTTATTATATAAATGTGTGTCTTTGTCTAATTTTTGTCTTAATCATAAATGTGGATGTCAATAAATATTTCCATCACAGCAATAGAAATATTCTCACCAATTGCTCATAGAATCAATAATTAGTTCATCCATGCAATAAAAAATGAGATGATAAATGTAACTGTGTTTGTAAGTCTGTAAATGTTTACACGTCATTTTTAGAAGCACACTGTGACACTGTGTAACAGTGTGCTCTACATTCATATGACATTTAATGTTATATTGATGATGTTATTAATCTGGTTGCTACAAATATGAGAATAGGAATGATGTTCCATAGTGTGGTGTAACTCAATACATACTAACAGTGCTATTCTCATGATTCATCAGTTGGCCAAAGAAAGACCATCGTTCTGATTGGAGGTTAAAATTAATTTAATCACATATAAATTTGATTTAACATGTCAAGTCTATACTTACAATATTAATATTAACACGTACGGGATACAATTCCCCTTAAATTTCACTTTCTTAAACGTCCCCATCCACTGTAGCGACCCCTAGCGGGAAGAACTGGAAGTAGTGGTAGAAGATGAAAGATCCGTGTTAAGATAAAATAAGATATTTCTTTATCAGTCACACAGGGGGAAATTACGTGTCATGATCAGTCTCCACGTTGTGGGGATGGATATGGATTTAGAGGAATTGAGGCTGGATTCCTTCCTGACACCTAGTAGAGGGTTTGAACCCACAGCCTCTGGCTCGTCAGTTTCCGAAGCGTGCCGTGACTGTGAATTTCTCCATCCATCCATGTCAACCACTCATCCAGTGTCGGGTTGCGGGGTAAATATCCCCTACATAGAATAAAGATGACAGTGTTCATAACTTCGATATGTCCTCTTCAAGATCCAGATGAGAACATAAAACTACCTTACTGCAAAGGAGATGGTACTCATAAATTAAGTGATTTATATAAAACTAATATTAATTTTGCCATTTACAAAAACAACATCAATTTGTTTGCTCATGTATATGGACAATGGATGGATGTGTGTGGAGTATTGTTGCTGCACTACCGTGACCCACCACGTGGGGTCAGAAAAGGCACTTGACCTTAATCCCGTATGCCTCCATTTGAACAATCCGTAGAGTAGCCTGCCAGTCAGAAATAACCTCAATTAAAGGGTCTAACATGCTTCATTTGATTGAAAGTAGAAATATAATTTCAGAAAAACATTGAGAGTGATTATCCATCTATCCAACCACCCATCCATCCATCTATCGTCAATTGCTCATCCGAGGTCGGGTCACGTAGTCACACTGGAGCCTATCACAGCGCTCGTTGGTGGAAAGGCGGGGAAATATCCTCGACAGGTAGCCATACAGATTTTAATTAATAAACTTGAAGAAAAGAAGAGTAACCATTTTAATTGCATAACTTTCAATAATTTCATTTTGAAGTAATTTCAATTCAATTAATTTTTTAAAATATCCCATTTTATTCCATTGTATTGAACGTACTCTAATCTCAATGTTGTGCGTCAGTTTGGCGCCGTGGTTTCGCTCAGACCATACCCAACTAGAATACGGTTTCAGTAGTCTGGCAAGTGTATTGTTTAATTGTGCCTAAAATTACTTGCGCATGTGTAAACATGAATATGGTAATATATGAGAAATTATGATTGTAACATTTTATTACTAATGCTGAATAATACATTATTACATGGCATTATCCCATGAATGAATAATATTGTTCCCCCGTTTTAACTAATGGTTTCACCCGCTTCATCCCGCCCCCGACGCCATTTCCCATGTTATTCTCTGTGAGAGCAATTCAACAATTTTTATGCATTATAGACATTTTTTGAAAATTCAAATTCAGTTTTTCGCACTAATAAATTCCCGTCTTCTTACAAGCAGGAGAGGGGAGTTTATCTTTAGATTTGACCAGCTAGAAGTCTTTCATTAGACGACGATGTACATCAAACAGGTAAGCCAAGCGGAGCGGAGTGTAGCTGTGTGTGCTGCCGACTCTTGTAACACACTTGTATTTCCCTTTCTAAATCAACCTTGCTCTCCAGAATATAATTGTTGCTTTACCCTTCTTGACTTGCTGTCATGCTACACGCCGACACACTGATATTTTGGTACAATTGCAATCGTAGTTTAGTGCACACCAACGCAAATCAATCTGTTAGCAATGACAAAGGTACCTTTCTGTCGCTAACGAACTTTGAATGTTGTCTAAAGCTGCACGCCCCCTTCCACTAGTTGGAGTCGAGCCTTGGTTCACATGGTGAAGCTAACTTGCTAGCCGACCTAGCAGCTGGAAGCACTGTACGTCATTTTATGTCAGGTTTTCCCATTTGAACTAAATATTTGCCGACACAATAGCTTTTTGAGCTAGTTAGCCGCAAATTAGCAAGATGAGCGGCCCTTGATATCATGCAATACGTCGTCCTTATTTCACATAAAATGTGTTGCCATCCTTAGTTTGTGTTAGAACTTTTCATTAGAGCGTGTTCCCCCAATTACACAAATGAGTAAAATACCTGAGTAATTCATGAAATACGGCTCATATCAACCTCAGTCGCTCGCCAGTGCTTTGGTCCATTAATGCTACCTTGGTTTACTTGGCAAGTTTTTTGTGTGACTTGGTTCAAGAAGTACATAGTAAATGGACTTGTTCTCATATTAGTGCCTTTGTAGTCTAGCGACCAACTCAACGTCTTGATTATGGGTTGCAATGCAGGTCATCATCCAAGGGTTCCGAAGTTACAGGGACCAAACAGTGGTAGACCCTTTCAGTCCCAAGCACAATGTCATTGGTGAGTGTGTAGTCTTTCTCCTTGTTCTGTCATTCACTTGTTTCGGCGATGTTACACTCGAGGCATTGTGTATTTTGTGATGTTAACATGCATTTACTGTGAATTCTCTTCATGGTATTTGATTCTGAAATATATTAACTGTGAGAGTCTACAATTGGTCATGATTTCAAAATGCATTTCAACATACTCCCTCAAGGTATTCTTGGGCTATACACCATTACAATATTGAAATTAAGCAACTGAAGGCATTTTTAAGGCTTACAAATTGGGTTCACGTGGATTGGAATCAGTGTGGTGTATCTCTGTGTAATTGAAATGATTAAATAATACATCGGAATTAATACATTTCAAAGTGGATGTTACACTATCACACATATAAAAATATTCTACCCAATTTCATAATCTACTCTTTTTTTGTCTCATAAATGGTTACAGTTGGAAGAAATGGCTCTGGAAAAAGTAATTTTTTCTATGGTATGTGAGTTCAGTTAAATTATATATCAATTACTTTCATGTTGTGTGCTATTGATGTTCTTCTTAAAATTGCTGCATTTTCTTTTCTTTAGCCATCCAGTTTGTGCTCAGTGATGAGTTCAGCCACCTCCGCCCTGAGCAGCGCCTGGCCTTACTCCATGTCAGTACAAAAAATCCCTAGATGACCTGTTTTAAGTGTTATGATGCATCCATTACCTCTTTGTCAAATGCAAGTCGATCTGGTAAAAGGACCTGTTTTAGTCCAAAATCAAATAGGAAAATAAAACTTGATTGTGGGATTACATGTAGGGTAAAATGGCCTGTGCATTTTTTTTTAATTGTATTTTTCTTATCACTGTAGGAAGGAACTGGTCCTCGTGTCATTTCAGCTTTTGTGGAGATTATATTTGACAACTCGGACAATCGGCTACCGGTAAGGATTTTAATACTTTCTACCAAGGGCCAATGACCAGCATCTCAATTTTTTTTGAATTTAAGAGTAGGAAATTTAGTGACATCCAATTTTTCAGAGCAGATTGTCCTTGAGTGGCCCTTTAAAGCCCAGAGTTGAACCCCATTGAAAATCTATAGAGAGACTGAAAGATGGCAATTCACAAATACTAATCTGTGAATTGCCAAGCTCCATCATCCAAGTTGATGAGGCTTGAGAAGATCTGTCAGTAAGAATGGGATAAACTGCCCAAATCTTGGTCTGGGGAACCTTTACAGCTTTACTCAAGAAGACTCAAGAGCTGTCATCGCTGCCAAAGGGGCTTCTATGAAGTTAAGGGTTTGAATCCTTAAAGTCTGAGCATATATAGCCTTTAGATTTTGATTTTTAATTGCAAAAAAACCAACAACCAATCATAAACATGTTTTCATTCTCATAGGTTATGTAGTGTAGATTGATTGGCAAAAATAGCAATTTGATCAATTTAAAATTAAAGCCACTGCACAAAGTGTGCATAAACATAAAGGGGTCTAAGCCACTTTACATATTTGACATGGGCAGGGTGTCTTCAGGTATGGAGGAAAATTTTAAATGATTTTTGAGTGTGTTATTTTAACTGCCGACCCTTATGAGGTCTTCCATACAGTTAAACAAAATTTCACTTGGGTTGTATAACGGTACTTACTCAGCTCTACTTGAATTTGACATTACCATATAACTTGGTTGCTGTCAAAGCTTGTCCCATTGAAGACTGATGGCTATTTCCCCTCAGATCGACAAGGAGGAGGTGTCCCTTAGGCGTGTCATCGGTGCCAAGAAAGACCAGTACTTCTTGGACAAGAAGATGGTGACGTAAGTATTGCTATGTTGTCTTTAACTGTCCATTCTCAGTCATACAAAATAACAAGTCTCTGTATGCATGTAGTCAACCCTTTGGTGCCATTTTTGATCATTACAGAAAGAATGACGTCATGAACCTCCTGGAGAGTGCTGGATTCTCCCGCAGTAATCCTTACTATATCGTCAAACAGGGAAAGGTGAGATTGGAGTGGAGCACAGTTATTCGTTTTACTCTACAGTTTTGGGTTTCGCTGTTAGATTTAAGTCACATAATTTTGCGTGCAATGGAAGTCACAAATCACAAAAGAGGTGAATCTGTTCAGCTGGATCAGAGGTGATCTGATCCAGCTGAACAGATTCACCTCTTTTGTGATTTCCCTACCTGGATTATTGAGCATGCATCAAGACGGAAGTCACAAATATTTCCCAAATATTTATGCTTTACCACCAGTCCCTTGTTTTCTTCCCTCCGTTATCCATCTGTCCAACACGTTTAAATTATGCATTGAATTTAAAGCCAAGATAAGCATGCAGAGCTCTTAAGTGTGAAAGTTTTACTTGCATCTGCTTTCACTGTCCTACTGTTGGTCAGTCCTCCATCAGTCATCTACTAGTCTTAGTCAAACCCAAAATAAACAACATATGTCAACATGAATAGATCATTTGAATACATAAACTAAACTTTGAATTGGAAATACCCTAATGCATTGATGTCGTTGTGATGCATTTACAAAATATAATATATGCCCTCCTATGTTGTTTTTGTAGCCCAACTTCTGCTGCATCTTTAGTTGATATCTTAAGCTTTTGTTGTTTTTTCTGTCAATAATTAAAATACAAAAAAATCAATGTATCAGACCACAACCTGGCAATCCTGTAGTTGTATTTTTACAGCTTTTTAGTGGGAATATTTAGTGATAAAAAAAAAAAGCAGATTAGTCTCATCACCTCCTGAGAATTTAGTGGTCTGCACTTGTGTACAAGAATGTCTTGGTCTCATTGTACCAACCGAATACCTTGGTTCAAATATTTACTGGTATGGGAATTTGGCAATAATGTTACTAGGTCTTTCGTTTTCAAATTGGTGTAATTGCCATGTCAGTACTGTTGCTGTCATTGGGTCATATTCACATATGGGGTACCCAGGAAGGTTTTATTATTATCATTGTCCCGATGACTTTGGTATTGCTTTGACTTTTTTTTTAACCTTTATGTTCACTTCTGATATTTGTTCAGGGCATTTCCGCTTGTTCTGCTAGAGGACCCATTCTAATCACCCATGTCTTCCAAATATCTAAACAATATGATATATAAATAATTTGAGATGTAGCGAGGCAGGACCAAGCTCAATGACTTATAGGTTAGTTTCTCTTAGTGTAAAGCCCACCAAATTTGTACTTTATGATGATGGGCTTTGCACATAAAATTGACTTGACTTGCCTAACTGTATGTTTTGAATGCAGATCAATCAAATGGCCACAGCTCCTGATTCCCAGCGTCTGAAGCTACTGAGAGAGGTTGCAGGGACCAGGGTGTATGATGAGCGCAAAGAAGAGAGTATCTCTCTCATGAAGGAAACTGGTAAGCTATGTCTTTATACATGGTCAGTAATGACAAAGTTCATTTAGTTCATGGGGACACAATGTTTATGAGAAAAATGTTTAATCACTCATCTAGGTCACTTTGATGAGTTTTGAAACAACAGGCATTGCATCTAATATTTGAGCTCACTTGCAGATTATTATTCCCTAGGTCTGAAACCCACTGAGACACATTTGTAATTTGCGACAATGGGCTATACAAATAAAGTTGACTTGAATAAACTTTACTTATATTGGTAGTCTGTGCTGTGGGTATTGCTGCAGCCCGTTAGCACAAATTAACTGTCCATTCGTGCTATTACACATCGCTTTACTGTTAAAAAAGATGTACGCAGGATTTTTTTTATTTCACATATTTTTTACTAAGACAAGAATATATCAGACATGGAATGCTAGAATCCTACTTCACACAAAGAGGACACTTATTGTCAAAACCCTCTATTGGCTTCTGAAAGAAGAGCCGCCCTGAATATGACTGCCTCTAGTGTGTTTTCATTTATTGGTATTTGTTGACTGGAACCAGGTGCTCGCCTTTCATTCCTGTTTCTCAGGTTAGTTTAACCCTGAAAAGAGATATTTGGCTTTAACTATTCCCAAGTTAAATGCAAAACGAAGTTCTTTTTTGCTGCTAAAAAGAAAGATGAATTTCCCCTTCCCTGTTTTAAATTTTCTGAGAAGTTCCATGTGCTGTGCATGTATAAGGAGAGTGAACAGGAATGGGAGGTGTAAAGCAAAGGGAGATTGCTCCCTATTTAAATTATTATGGATGTCGTTGGATTTCAAATTTTTTTTAAATGTGACTCCAACTCTACCTGGGAATCTGATAAATACTGGGTAGGCCACCCAGGTTAATCATCTGTTTGTGAAACAGAAAACTGAAACCTTACTTTGGAACAGGCTAATAATGGCATCTTTTTAAAGGTAAGTGAAGAATGTATTGAACAATGGAGTATGTTTTAAAATGACTTGCTATCATGTCCCTATCAACACAGAGGGGAAGAGAGAAAAGATAAATGAGCTACTAAAATACATTGAGGAGCGGCTTCACACTCTAGAAGATGAGAAAGAGGAGCTCGCACAGTACCAGAAGTGGGACAAAATGAGGAGAGCCCTGGAGTACACCATCTACAACCAGGAGCTCAATGAGACCCGTGCCAAATTAGATGAGGTATAAAAGGAGTAGAGAAAAGATGATCCTCACCTTTCATGGTACATGAAACTCGCTTTGACAAATCTAGAGTAATATTTGGTTTTTATTCTACCATGTTGATGGTATTAACAATGTAGAAGTGATAGGAATAGTGTGCTCACTGACAGTAGATATCCCGATGAAGATTTCCAGATGTTAAAATGGCAGTAAGTAAATAATTATTCATTTTCTGAATCATTGACACAGGTATCCACCAATCATTACTTGGCAGCTTCACCACTTCCTACTTCGCTGAACTGTAACACCCCAGTGAGATTTTTGTTGTGTTTTTTGGACAGCTTTGATGCTTGTGATGTTAAACAATTCTTGAAATTCTCCAGTTATCGTCCAAGAGAGAGACATGTGGGGACAAATCTAGACAGCTACGTGATGCTCAGCAGGACGCCAGGGACAAAGTAGAGGTAAAGCACTTAGCAGAAAAACATGTCACTGTGATACACAGGGATGGACATGTTTTTAATGTAGCAGGCTGTGGGCTGATATGTGTGGTAAGGCCATGGATTAGAGAAATCCATGGGACATAGTTTATTTAGGTTCCTTTTTTAACTTCTTTTGTGATGCATGTTAACAGGCTTTGTAATCAGCAAGCTTTC
Organism: Regalecus glesne; assembly: GCA_900302585.1. Classification (NCBI taxonomy): domain Eukaryota; kingdom Metazoa; phylum Chordata; class Actinopteri; order Lampriformes; family Regalecidae; genus Regalecus; species Regalecus glesne. The sequence goes on along the minus strand of OMLC01043168.1, from coordinate 3,314 downwards.
TTGAATTACTGCTTGGACATAATGAATAGATAATAAGAGGGCACAAAATGGTCTCTTTTTGATTTTATTCCCCATTCCTCTTCTTTTTTTCTATAGGAGACAGAGCGTGTAGTCCGTGAGCTGAAGTCTAAGATCTCAGCCATGAAAGAGGAGCGGGAACAGCTGTCTGCAGAGCGCCAGGAACAGATCAAGCAGAGGACCAAGCTGGAGCTTAAAGCCAAAGACCTGCAGGATGAGCTGGCAGGCAACAGTGAGCAGAGGGTATAGAAGCTTCCTACCTGTCTTACTTGACACACTCGATGCTGCTCTAGCAGTCACACTATCTCCTCCCTTTCTATCATTTCCACTATCCTTGCTCCTCCAACTTGAAATTACAGGATGACCCGACCTGTAGCAATAGGACCACCCATAAGACTCACCAAGTGTGTCTACTCCTTAAACTATGTTTTCAGTCCACATACTTCACATAAATGGGGGAGTATTATAGGCAGAAGCTTGGGTGTTCTATGGGCTCCCCATTTTCACCTAATGGTGACCAACCTGTATATGGAATAAGTGGGAAAGAGGGCTCCGACATCCTATACAGGGACATCTTCTAGTCTAAGATTTGTGAACAACATCTGTGTCAAAATTAAATCTCATTAAGCACCAGATTTCATCAACCACATTAAATTTGGTGGACAACCACATCAAGTTCACCAGGGAGGATGTGAAAAATGACAGGTTGGTCTTCTTAGATTGTGGAATTGATGTTGAAGATGGGGGATATTGTCGATTTTTACCGTAAACGCACACGTACTGATCACTGCTTAAGGTTTGACTGTTATCATTCGTTGCAGCCAAACTTGGAGTGATCAGGACTCTGTCACCACTGAGCTGACAACATCCCCTGCTGACACAGTGGCTGGGGAGGGGAGAAACACCACATTAAATATTCCCTGTTTAGTTTGGTTGTCTTCACTTGGCGTTTGCCAATGCAAGCTCTTCTAGTAACCTCCAACATGCTGGTATAAATAATTTCTCAAAACTATATTGAGTTCTTTCCACTAAATTAAAACATCAAAAGGAAAATTAACATTTTAACCTCTCTTAAATTCATACATGGCATTGCTGCTGACACACCCATGCTAATTGACTATTGAAGTGACTTTAAACAACCTACTCTTCATCTTTCAGAAACGTCTGCTGAAAGAGCGCCAGAAATTATTGGAGAAGATTGAAGAGAAGCAGAAAGAACTACAGGAGACGGAGCCCAAGTTCAACATGGTGAAGGAGAAGGAAGAGCGTGGCATTGCCAGGTAGTGATGACTCATACATTTCTGCTCTTGTCCCCAGGCAGCTCCTGGCCAGCTGGAAATGTATGAGTCAGTTAGTCTCAGAGGGAGGGATGGGAGGGTAGAAAAACATGTCTTCTTCAGATTCAGCTGTATGAAACATTAAATCACATTACATTGCAGGCATTTAGCAGACGCTCTTATCCAGAGCGACGTACAACAAGTGTATAGGGTCAAGGTACAAAGGATACTGGAGCAACACTAGAAGCTAGATAACAATCCTACTGCTATCATAAGACTCTGACGCAACATCAACTAAGAAACATAAGCCTAAAATAAAGTAACAAGATTTCATGTGCCTAAACCAAGTGCATCAAAATCAAGAAAAAGGAATAGGGCTAAAACTAGGAGATGGAGCTAGGACCAGATGGGGAGGAGGAAAGGTACAGGCGGAAGAGATGAGTTTTTAATCTGCGCTTGAAGATGGTCAGGGTTTCTGCTGTTCTGACTGCCATGGGAAGGTCATTCCATCAGCGAGGAGCCAGGACAAGACAGTAGTTGTGACCGGGAGGTGCAGATACGAGGAGAAGGAGGTGCCAAGCGACCAGAGGTGGCAGAACGGAGAGGTCTGGTTGGTGCATAGGGTGTGACGAGCCTCTGCAGGTATCCAGGTGCTGACCCCTTGAATGCCTGGTAGGATTTATATAAATCTTGTTCAGGGATCTGAAAAGAAAATTGAGTTGGAGGGAGTTGTTTAACTACCTTGAGTGCCTGAGGATTGGGCATATTTCATGTTTACATATTCTAATCCATATTCATGTGGTACTCCTGTTTCCTCCTACATCCAAAGATGGACTTGACAGAACATACCAGTACATATATTTGTAAATGGTTGGTTGGAATTTGAAAAGGTTAAGTTTATTGGAATGACCACTGGAAAGGAACTGTTTCTATATCGGGTTGTTTTGATGTACAGTGTTCTGTTGCGCCTATCAGAAGGGAGGAGTTGAAACGGGTTTTGAGTAGGGTACGATGGGTCTGCAGTGATGTTGCTTTCCCGTTTCCTGATTCTGGAGATGTGCAAGTCTTGAATGGTGGGCAGGTTGGCACCAATGATTTTCTCTAGAGACTAAACTTCCTGTTGAAGTCTGTCCTGTTTGGTGGCTGATCCAAACCAGATGGTGATAGATGTGCAGAGGACAGACAGGGTTATTCCAGAGTACAACCGAATCAGTTTCTGAGGCAGGTTGAACTTCCTGAGATGGTGGAGAAAAGGCCTCTTTCTTCTGCTGGGTACTTTTGATGATTGTGTCTATGTTGGGTGTCCACTTTAGATCCTGGGAGATTGTGGAGCCCAGAAATCTCTAGGTTTTCACTGCACACAACATGCTCTTGAGTATGGTGAGGTGAGGCAGTGTACAGGGACTGCTCCTGAAGTCCACTGTTATATTCACAGTTTTGAGTATGTTCAGCTCCACATTGTTGTGGTCACACTAGAGAGCCAGCTGTTCAACCTCCCATCTGTAATTATGCAGACTTGTCCCCATTTAGCCTTAGATTGTGGAAGTTGGTCCTTGGGTGCTGCATTGTGGCTTCCCATTGCTCCTCATTGTAGTAGGATGGGTCAATTACAGAGAATCCATTTTCTCACAGTGATTGATAAAGATTATTTTCTGTTCTTTGTATCAGCCTTTTCACTTGATACAAGGCACTTATTAGGATGGCCACTAGAGAGCAATGTGGTCCTATTGTCTGTCCTTTTTGTACCAATTGACTATCTACACTACCACAGCTCACAGTGCTCAAGCAATTATTTTTGTTCATTTTTGGTCAAAATAAGTGAGTTTTGTAAAAGTTCAACATGAATTATTTTTTATTTATGAAAGCATGTGCTAACATTCACTTTTCCTCCAACACTTTATTTTCTTCCCATCTAATACTATGCTAGTCTTCCTCAATTATTTGACCAATGGAATTCATTTAAATGTCACTTAATGACATAAGTATGGTAACATGTAGTATGGCTATATTCATGGCTGC
>OMLC01043167.1:0-15821 GCA_900302585.1 Regalecus glesne | reverse complement strand
CTGAGAGAATAATTAACAAAGTGTAGCTTTAGGATTAACAATGGATTAATTTTAAAACAAGGCCAGATGGAAACAGACGGCGTAAGTTGCTTAAGAAGGGGGAAGCTTCTAAAATTCAGACAACATGAACCTTATCTTTGAAGGTGTTCAGAATACAGTAATAAAATTTGCTAAAGTCCCATCACAAACTTTCTGTAACCTTAACCTCACTGCAAGCAACACCAATGTATAAAGGATTAGGAGAACACCTTGCCATTAGTTGGTGCATGTATATAAAGAAACTCCTTCAAGGAAATAACCAACAGAAGGGAAAATACTCAACAAATAAGGAGTGAAATAATCCAGTAATTCAAGTGATTTCTTCCAATCTTGGGCAATACAAACCTGTTTCAAGCTTCATTCTTGCCTGCCCAAGATTTGAAATAAATCATATTTTTTGCAAATACTGTTTATCAGCCATCACACACCCCACCAAATTGATCAGAAGTCCAGGTTGACTAATTTGACTGTGCTGGGGGCTCAATGCTGAGCAAATGATTTTAACCACTAGGTCATACCAAGGAGGAGTTGGGATATAGAGGACCCATTCAGTGAGAACGGGTAAGCGGGAATGTAAAATATCCTCAGTGCTGCTTGAAGCATATATGGACGAACGAGAGCGAGAGAGACAGAGACAGAGAGAGAGAGAGAGAGAGAGAGAGAGAGAGAGAGAGAGAGATAGAGACTGACTTGTAGTCTGGCAAGGATAGCTGAAATAACTGTGCGCATTATACAGGTTATAAGCGCATTCATGGGTGTGTCTATGAATTTACCCTACATTGTAAGCACTTCTCACTATCCATCATCCTCTCTCCATCATGTATCCTTCCAAAAAATTATAGTCCCATATATGCATGCCAAAAATTTTAGTGCCATGCACTACCCTTGAACGGTTTTCCAAGGATCTGCTTACCAAGTGTACAGACAAGGGGGCATGTAAATAGAATAGAATAGATTCCCTTATCAATCCCAAAAGGGGTAATTTGGAGTTCTCTGTATTTAATCCATCCTATAGGAGCAGTGAACTACCACCATATGGTACACGGGGAGCAGTTAGGGGTTCAGTGTCTTGCTCAAGGACACCTTGACATGCTTTCTGCAAGACTAGGAATCAAACCTCCAACCTTATGATTGCCAGACAACCACTCTACCCACTGAGCTATGCCCCCCCCCTAGTTCATTATCCTCATACCCCCTATTCTTAAATTTGTCCATGTATGAAAGAGAGAGAGAAAGAAAGAGATAAAGTCTGCACCTGCATGAACGACCATTTCTACACATAACTGCTGAATGACAAGCTCATGCCACAGATTCTTGAATAAAGTGCCGAACCTTTCTCCAAATGTAAACATCAAGCACAATGCAAGGCATTGGACTCCTGCCAGTTACTCTTGGTGCAGTTTACAGCTGCCTTGTCCAACTGTGCCGCTGTGAATGGGGCAAAGACTGCAGCCTTTACACGTTTATATTCCTCTTGGATAGGAAAGAGTGGAGAGGGGTCTTAATCAAGGTGACAAGGGCAGAAAAATCCAGACAAAGTGGTGAGAGATGGCAGCCAAAGATTGCCATCCCCATCCAAACCAAAACCATAGTGCACCCACCCAACCCTTTCTAAGTCACTTTCTGAATCTTTTTCTTGGAGTCGCTCTTTCTCTTGAGTCACTAACCGAGACCATCTCTGTTGCCCCCATAGTCTCTCTCTCTGCATTGTCCCTCCATATAAGGTGAGTGCCAAGCAGACATCAATGTCAAAATCTCCTTCCCCCTCTTTTCATAAGACAGAAGGCCACTTGGCAGACCCAAGTAATCACATACTCATCTCTTTGGTGCAGTTCACTATCCTCAAGTTCCCCTATTCTTAAATTCTGGATCTGCCAATGCTACCCTTATAAGACAAACACCACAAACCCAGAATCTCTTTTTTCCAGGTATGAAGAAACATTATTTTCTCATCTACATGCTTACCCTCTCTAATTCGGGAAACTTCAGAGATGGAGCTTCAGCAGGGTTCATGGGTCCAAAGTTTGTTGACCTTCTCACAATACAGTAAAGTAACTGTAAACTTTACACTTTAAAAGAAAAACAACAAACTATGTAGTTGCCTCGTATACATTTCATAAATATAATTCAGAGTTTGAGTGTTGGTTCACCAAAAATGAAAGTTACTGACAGCACTAGCTGAGAGTGGGGTATAATGATCACTTGGGGTGGGAAAGATATAGAAGATGTTGCATTCTTTAAGGTTTGGACCATTCCACAGTGAATGCTTAGACGTTTATGTGGGGGGTACTTTCTTCCTTGGTTGAAATCACATTACTGCAGTGATTACCATAAGCTGCATTAGTGATTTCTTAAGTGTAGCTCTGTTAACCCGTCAATTACCACATCAACTAATATATTCGTGTGTATATGTTTTGCCCCAGTGACACTAGCTGCAGTTTTATGGTTATATGTACAGCTTTTTCTTCCCATTTCGGATGGAAATCATTTCAATATAAAATTTCAGGGCAACTGTTTACATAGGATGGGATATAATATGGTCTGATGTTTACATGTGCAGACGGATGTAAACACCAGACCGTAATTGGAGTAGCTATGTGATTTTTTTTTTCATAGACTAGATTGAATAGGGAATTATTTCATATTTTCCTTCCATCAAGCATCCACTACTTTTCAGTTCTTTAACAGTCCTTCTGTTCACTTTCTGGAGCAGCTAGCAGTCTTCTCAGGGCATTGCATCTAATCCATAATACAATCCGACTTTTGTGAGGGAGAAGGGGGTCAGTCACTCCAGTGGCAGACCACAGGCAAAATAATTCTGGAGTCTTTAGAGAAATATAAACGTAGCTATCTACTAAAAACTAATGAACCCAAAATGCTATAAAGCATGAACAGTGAATATCTTAGAAGTTACTCATCCTCTAGACCTCCAGATCCAACGTAATTTATCTTTATTTTCTTATCGACTCTATATCCATCATTTCCCCATGACTCCCACTAACCTCATGATAAACTTCTTGCAATTATGTCAAAGCTTTGAGCCATATCAAGGTTGCCATAATCAGAAGATATGGCAGTTGTCTAGTAATTGGGGATTGGTGTTTCAATCCCCAGATCCAGCAGAAAGTGTGCTGAGGTGTTCTGGAGGAAGCCACTCAACCCCGAAATACTCAACGAGCATCATGTTGTGGTTGTGCTCACTGCTCCTATATTATATAATAGGTTAAATGTAGAGAACAGATTCCACTCACCTTGGTCATGTCACAATAAAACACTTCATCTCTCTCCATCCCCTAGTTTTTAAGAGCGTCTATGTTTCAATATCCTTGCTCATCAGTCCAGATAAGTGCACAGCATTATCCTGGTACTACTGTGAAACGGTCCCACAGGATCCCAGTGTTCACAAAATTGATGCAGTGTTTTAGAAACGTATCGTTAAATGCTAAACTAATGAAAATAAACTCATGTTCCAGACATGCATGACCAAGGGGCTTCACACATCCCCCCTTCCTTACTATGGCTGCAGCATGGAGTACGTGATTACCATGACATAAAGCAACAACACGTTGGGCAAATGGAGACAACGTGTGAAAAATGCCATAAGATCTGCGTAATCTATTCACCTGCCATTTTTCATGATTAATATGAAGAGGTATGGATATAGAAGATATTTATAGAGCAGGACGGGTTTCATGTTATCAATAATGCCCAGGTTTGAAACTCAAGAAAATAACAGGATTTTGATGTGAAAGAGGCTTGAGTCATCCACCCTTCTTTCAATTCTTCATCCTACCTAATCCTCCCTTTAACTCTTCAATCAGACTAGACCAACAACCTCTAGTATCACAAAAAGAGGTGAATCAGTTCAACTGGATCAGAAGTTTATTAAGAAACGTTTCACCACTCACCAGGTGACTTCTTCAGTCTGAAGTCACCTCTTTTTGTGATTTTCCTACCTGGATTATTGAGCATGCATCAAGACAACCTCTAGTATGTGTGAGTGAGTGTGTGTGAGAGAGTATGTGTGTTGGGGGGGAAGCATGAACATTAAACAGAGAGCACCGACTAAAGCAAACCCCTTGATAGAACTGTGGCTCATGCAGAACAATGTCCCCATTGAAAGAAACCCTCATATCTGATCACACCAGGCTACAGCTTGACCGTATAAATACACCGGCCTCTAAAAATAGTGGTAATTACCCTACCTATGAACACCAACGTCACAACCTAGGATCGCCCTCATTAATCAACTGACTTTCCTTAGTCAAGCCCAGGGACTGAGAAACCCACAGAACACCTAGGTCTTTATCTCATCATCAGCACAAGTCAGGTCCAGTCTGTTTGTTTCGCCTGTCTTTACAATTGTGACTTGAGAAGGTTAGTACTTAGTAATTACACACAATGCAGTGAGGTAGGTGGAATGAAATGCAACCTCTTCAATAATTTGGTAATGGTTAGCAGTCCTACAAGGGGAAATTAGATTTTTTTTGCATTTTAACCCATCTTATTACATTGCAGGTATTTAGCAAATGCTCTTATCCAGAGCGACGTACATCAAAGTGAGCACTTAGGGGTTCAGTGTCTTGCTCAATGACACCTCAACATGCTATGTGCAGGACTGGGGATCGATCCTATAACCTTCCGATCACCAGACGACTGCTCTACCCACTGAGCTATGCCGCCCCTTAATTTGCCTCACTGAATAAGAATGAGACAGTTTAATTTAACTGTATTGTTTTATTTGCCACATGACCAAGGGCGATAGAATTTCTTCTCTGAAATTAACCCATCCTTTTGTCTAGGTGCAGTGGGTGCAGCCACCACACAGCACTTGGACAATAATATCTTACTCAAGGACACCTCGATACACTTTCTGCAGGGTCTGGGGATCAAACCACTAATCTCTGATTACTAAATGACCAGCTCAACTCCTGAACCATGCCACCCCAACTAGAGGGCAGGAAAAATGTATAACCTATGTTGAGAACTTCGGAGTTTCACAGCAATCTTAATGGTGCAAGGACTTCACACACACACAGACACACACACACACACACACACACACACACTTTAAGATATACTGTGGACAGATTATAAAACTGTATCCGTTTCAACCATCATATCTTAATAAAACATTAACTTAGACAACTAGATGTCTTACATTTTTCCCTAAATATCAATTGCCTATAAGATGCCAGCACTCCCATATTCGACCCTGGTTTGAGGTGGTCCAATAAATTATACTATCAGTGGGATGCCCCAGTAGATTCATGTAAGCTTTGCCAGATGTCCTCTATAATAACCACTGACAGGTAAACACACTGGGTCATGATATGAATAAATGCATTAGCCTGTTGTCTGTGGAAAGGTTCACTCTGGGGGTCGGGCACACAAAAGCACCTCATCATTTACTTTGCATTGATAAAGAAAAATTCTGTACATATGACTCAATATGGAGTGTCCACACACAACACTGGATCACTATATAGTTTTGTTGATGCTGGTTGTCAGATGAATTATGGTTACTTCATACAAACTGACAAAAAATGGGACATGACCTCACACACAGAGAGACAGTTCAATGCAGGACTCGTTGGGATCAGTGACTAAAGAAAACAACGGCTGATGAGCAATCCAGCCACAGAATCACACTACAGTTGGTTAGTGATGGTCATGTGCTTGAATGGCCATATGTGAGCAGGTTTTGAATCCAATGCAACACCAGATGATTTCACTTAACACATTTTCAACCGGAAAAGGTGATACTAAGGTGGGACTAATCAATGAAGTCAACTGGTGTGGTGTTGGGTTGGAAAGAAAACCTGCATTCACATGGCTTTCTATCACACATGGTTGAGTGTTACTGCTCTGTGTTATGGTTTCATCTCCTGTGTCGATGAAATCCCAACACAGCTGGTAAGGAAGGATGTAGAGAGATGGAGAGGAATGATAGAATATCCTCTCCTCTGTGCAGGGAGGCGGTGCAGACTGGATGATTCACATGACCGGGGCTGGGGGGTGGGGTGTCCCAGAAGATGAAGCAGGAAAAAGGGGTGGAGGACAGATGAGGAAAGATAAATAAAAAGAGAGGGAGACCATCAGTGATGAGAGATGAAGAACGAGGGGTGAGATATGGATAAGGAGAAAGACAGAGAAGAACGAGATGGCATGACTAGAGGGTCTACATGGGCCAAAATCCCTCCAAGATCTCCTCACATCTATCTACACATCTGTTATGTCCTTTCGTCCATCCATCCAATCAAGTGAAGTGAAGATAGCTTTATGTGATTTGACAGCAACACTTGTTACATTATTTTAAGTACAATAAAAGCTTCATACCACTCACAAAGTAATGTTAACTACATGTAACTTTATGCATGAACTCGGCAGCATCCATCCATCTATCCATCGTCAACCGCTTATCTGAAATCGGGTCGTGGGGGAACTGGAGCCTATCTCCGTTCTCATTGGGCGAAAGGCGGGGTACACCCTGTATAGGTCGCCAGTCTATCACAGGGCAGAGCAGCTAGGAGAACAGTGTCTTGCTCAAGGACACCTCGACACGCTTCTCTGCAGATGTGAGGATCAAACCTGCAACCTTACGATCACCAGGCGACCACTCTACCCACTGAGCCATGCCGGCTCAACTCGGCAGCAACTACACACAAATCAGAAAATGTTACACTGCATAGCACGAGATATTGCCTGGGTCCAGATTGACTTGCCTTCCAGTCTGGGTGTGGACTGAAGTCCATTGATGCCCTCAATCAAAGATGTAGTTGTTTGCGTCATGTAACGGATTTTCAAATTTTATATTTTTGAAAAGTAAAGAAAATAGATTCCGAATGCATATACAGAATGTTTCCAATGGCTGATTTAAGGAAAGTGTATAATATCAAAGTGTGAGAGGTCTCATCAAAAACATTCAAGAGAAAACTTGACAATAACTGATAAGAATACATTACTACAGGTGAAACTGCAAAAATGTGATCTCCCTCTTATTTTCATTTCATTACTCTGTTATCATCGACTTTCCCACCTCAAGCAAATATGAAAACTGTTCTTAGAGAGATCTTTTTCACATATTTTGGCATTTCGATTCACCTTTCCTAATGGCAGAATTTGCATGAAAAAATCATTATCCCTCCCCCATGGTAGACACGATGTAAGCCCCCAGCAACCTGATATCAATTCATTTGCTACCAGATCAGCTATAAACAGTAATCAGCTTAGAAGAGAGCAGAGTAAAAGCATTGGGGATAAACAATGAAACATATTGTCTCCCGACACCTCATCACAGTGACCTTCAAATGGGTTGTATGTTAACCAGTTGACCCAGGAGATCGATAGGGAGTTAACCAGTGACAGATTTGGCTGTGGAGGGAGAGTAGAGCAGGTGTTTGATCACCTTGAGAGTAGGAGGGGGGATCTGCAGATGAGGAGGACGTATGAGAAAAACAGTGTGATAGGTTAACTATGAGGAGGATGCATGAGAAAAACAACGAGATAAGCTTCACTATGAGTGAGACACATGGGGAGAGAGAGGAAGAGAGGGAGAGAGAAGTCATTGTTTTCACATGCAAAACAGTCTGTGATGTTCGATTGGTTTTGCTACTAAGGTGAGTTAGAAGGTTGGCAGGTCAAGGTTGGAGTGTTTATGCAATGTAGAGGGTATTTTGTGCATGTATGTGTGTGTGGCAGCATGGCTCAGGAGGTAGGGCTATTGTCTAGTAAATGGAGATTGGTGATTTGTTCCCCAGCCCCTGCAGAAAGCACTTTGAGGTCTCCTTGCATAAGACACTGAACCCCCAACTGCTACCCAACTGCCACATGGTGTGGCTGGGCTCACTGCTCCTATACAATAGGCTAGGTTAAATGGACAGTACCAACTCCACTGGCCTTGGTTGTATGGCAAATAAAATCAATTCAACTGTGTGTGTGTGTGTGTGTGCGTTGGTGTGTGTGTGTGTGTCTTAATGACAGGGTTCTATTGGAAGCTGACCAGTGATAAGAGCATGGCTTCCCTAGGGACCCAGGTACCACAGTAAACTCTAATCTGGTTTGCATGGGTATGCACACAGACACAAAGTTCTGTATGTTTACATACTGCACTTACACAAAACAGGGTTCTCAAGAGCTTGGGCATCACCCTGCTATCATTCCTTCAATCAGAAAGGAGAAGGCTGGTAACAGAACTCTCTGAGCCTGACCTCATTTTGCTTTTCCCAAAAATACAAACAATATTGTGTTATCACTGGCCTCAGATGTTCCCTTAAAAAGTCCCTCTGGATTGGTCAATCAGCAGTATATCACCAACCGCTGAAACTATGATTTTAACACAGCCCTGACTGCCTTGAGGTCTATTTCTACATGACATGATTAGTCCCTACATTGTGGGTATGGACACAGACTTAAACGGAGCATGGGGGATTAAGACCAGATAACCTTCCTGATGTCCAGCAGTGGGCTCAAACCCTCAACCTCTGGCTTGTTAGTTCCTGAAGCGTATACTCTACCACTGACCTACCGCAAGTAAATGAAAGACCATTTCCTTGGATGGGCACCATGCCCTAGCTACCAGTGTTGTGTTCAAATCATCAGGGAACTATGTGGGCTATGTTTGGCACTTCCGTAAACCCAGAACCCTTCCAGCAAATGACCCCAACAACAATGTAATCACTCTAATGTTCACAAATGTAGTCCTTCTTATCAGAGCAAATTGTCCATTTTCATCCCATTTAGCCTACTCTAAGAGATTGGCCTCATGTAACACTTTGATACAAATGGTGAAGCCAGAATCATTTTCATGGTGACACAGAGTGCATTGCCCTTTGACTGCCGTTGTAAATACACCTTCCCCAACTGGTACCAGCAAAGAGTGGCTGCTGGTATTTTAATCTCCTGAAACTAAAATTATTCTCACTATCACAAATAACTTCAGACTATCTTTAATCATATTTACAAAAGTACTATTCACGTCAAGTTTTAATAGGGTAATTTGCTCCTGAATTGAGATTGAAGTGGCCATGATTTATGCCATTTTTTCCCCTAAATGTCAGATTATAGTTCCCAAATCTGTCCATGATTACCACAAGTAATGGAGAACAGTCACTTGGATGGACATATGTTTGCATTAAACAAACCACCCACACCTTTAAAACCGTGTGACAACCAGCAAAATGGGGACACAAAAAGGTATTTAATTATGAATATGCACAAATGAACAGATTAAAAAGGACACTTTTCATAACATCTCAGCCTTTATCTTCCTGTGCTACAAACTTCCTGTGGCCAAGTCAGGACAGAAATTCATGGGAACGTTTGAAATGCTAATGCTCAAGCAAAGGGAGACGCAAACAATGAAGCAGTATGAGGCCTTCACGACACCAAATGACTAAAAGCTCCCTTTTATACTTGAAAAAAACTCTCACCATCAGCCAGGGGAAATGGCTGCCAAGTTGAATTTCTGTTTAGGGTCAGCTGCAGAGAAAATGGGTAAGCAAATTGGAGACACACGTCAGAGAGGGGTCTACAGTTACATAGGGCTGTCAGCTTGCCAGTGCTCCACCACGACCCAGCCTCCAAGCCCTGAACGATGAGGAGGAGACCTGAAATCTAGCCTAAGTGGAAGAAAATTATCCTAAGAGTCTTAGGTCAACATCTTACCTACTGGCATGGATTTAAATCCACAAAAAAGAACAACTTTTGGCACACTCCAGATTATGGCACATCAGCCACACACTACCTATCAAGACTGATGCTTCAATAGCTGTCTTAAGACCCACACAAATGGTTGCAATGGAATAGAAACTAGCAACTAAGGAGTTTAGGAGTATCTTAAGATAACTACAAGATCACAAAAAGGGGTAAATCAGTTCAACTTTTTGTGATTTCCACACCTGGATTATTGAGCATGCATCAAGACATAACTACAAGATAGCTACAGATCCAAAGAACAGGGGAGAAAGCAAGAAAAAGATGGCTTTTAATGATATGCACAACCATCCACTATAAGATTATTTTCCATCATTTAGAGCACTTCCAAGTCTACTATTAAAAACACACTTCAAATTTAACATGAGTTTTTTGATAGTATGAAATGTAAGCATGTACTAGCATGAGGAGCGCACAACAAAGACAGGGTTAGATAGGGCAGGAGCTACAGATACAAAACTGCATGTGTGCATGTCTCATACTATGCTTGTGATCATACAGGTTCTTTTTACATGTTACACTCTACAGAATGAGATTTAAATGATAACACAAGGATGTTAGTACAAAATAAAAAGATTAGATTGAGCAAAACATCACACGTTTTAACAATGGAGGCCAGAACTATACCTGCTGGTTTTTTTCTCTGTGTGTGTGTGTGTGTTTTTCAGGCCAAAATCATTGAACATTAAAGAAGGTATCCAAGCAGCCATAATGAACTATACCACTACTACATGACATTATCTAGTCCTTAACCAATCAACGGAGAATGCCTCAATATCAGAAAAGACAAAGTTACACCAAATAAACAAGAACTTCAGTGTTTCATGGCAAAGCCAATTTGTTTATAAAATGTTAAAAATGGCAAAAATAACTAACAATCTAAAGAAATCACTAAAGAATGAAAAAATACAAGAACAGTTAAAATAAAATTAAAATAAAAACAAGATGTATCATTGATAAAATTGCCAGTCAAAGAGATTGAAATGGTGAAAAGGCAGAATACAGCCTTTGAAAGTTAATTCCAGTACTTTAACTCAGGTCCCTACTTTCCCATCATTTTGACAAATTCAGACTGTTATTTTAAGAGTCTATCTAACATTATGAGAGAATCCCTACAGAGTTAGACCTTTTACTTGATGTTTCTCTTCTTTAGGGCCCCAGTGGCTCAGCCGTAGAGCATGGGCCTCCAAGTTAGATGTTGTGTGTTTGATCCCACCATGGGATCACAAAAAAAGACCATCGAACCTTATTCGTGCCTAGTAAATGCGAGGCATATGTTGCAAAGTGTTTTGAGTGGTTGCCAGACTAGAAAAGTGCCATCACAAAAAGAGGTGAATCCGTTCAACTGGATCAGAAGTTTATTCAGATAGATTTCGTCACTCAACCAGGTGACTTCTTCAGTCTGAGCTGAATGCAAGCACCCCCCCAGCCCTTATAAACAGTACATTGATAGCACACAACAATAGGCTGGGTTCAGGAACTGATTTACCTCTTTTTGTGATTTCCATACCTGAATTATTGAGCATCCATCAAGACAGAACAGTGCTATATAAAAATGACTCCATTTACCATTCCAATCTCTGTTATAACATCTTTCACTGCTGCTACTATTTGTGTGGGCGTATGGTTTGTTTACAAAATAAGTCCACTTGCAGTAACTCGCTTCCAAAGTCTGTAATACTGGACCAATTCCAAATTTGTTCATCTCCAGAAGTCATTTAGATCCAAAATGATGGAAAAATAGGGCCCAGGGATGAAATACCAGAATTACCCTTTAAGTGGTACTCAGACAGTATTGGATGTTTTTAACACACCTGTGATTCAGAAAGAATCAATTCTGAGCCTCCGGTTAAGGCCATTGTAGTGTTTCCATCTCTCAACAGTAAACATGCCTTGTCATGACCACCCCTGTTCAACAGTGGTGCAAGTCACTGCTGATACCTGCATTGACACAAGTGTCACCAGTAATGTGCTTGTTAGATTTGTCCAGACAAGTTTGTGCATATTATTATGAGTTAGTTCAGGTATAACCACTCATGACAGTGCATGTAAGCATAAACGCTTTATTGTGTGCATGCACATGCATGCATGCATTCATGTGTTTAAGGGAATGAGAGAGAGAGAAAGGAGTAGTTTGTGTATGCATAAGTTGATAGCTTGAGTGTTTGCAGGTATCTAAAAGGTGACACACTGCAACACGATAACCTGCTCTTTACACTTCAGCGATCAGATTACCACAATCTCATTGGTTATTGATACTCTGGCATAAAAACATTGGGGCTCACTGTACACAATGAACAACATGGGATACGGCACTGACACTTGAACTCTACCAGGAATGCACACATTTTGCATTCATGCTCATCATTTTGACAGCTAGATCAGGTAATAACCTTTCTATGTGGTGTAGCTTTAAAGGCATGGGAAATATTTTTCTTTGACAGTGTAGAGGGCTTTCTTAACACCATTCTGACCATGTGAGACTGATATCCTAGTCAAAGTTGAAAGGTAAATGTGAGAAGATAACTCCTCTAAGACAACATAGCCCAGCCTCTACCTAAGGTTGCAATATGACGACTGGTTGGGGACCGTGTTCACACAACATTTTAATTCCTGAGTGAGCACGCTGATTTACATGCATGATGCATCATCAAACTGTCAACTAAATAAAGCATTATTGAAATGTCATTCCAGGTTGTGACTTGGTTCCAAGGGCATGAGGTGTAATTAACAGTAAAAACATTAAATTACACAAACTGACCTGAGTGAATACGCAAGAAAACGGAGAGCAACAACGTTCTGTCTTTATCAAAGTGACTCCTGAGTCCTGAAAAACTACAAATGCACAAGGTACAGGGCTGTTAAAGCACAATAATGTTTGATGCCAGCGATGCAGTGAAGTGCAGATGAGAATGAGAGCGACAGGTGTGTCCAGAATCCTAAGACAGCTGGTACAGATCAGATGAATGACCTGCACCCTCTGAACAAAGTAGTGGCACAAGGCTCAAAGCATAGGTGGCTGAAAGCCTCTTCATGGGCCGACATGCTTCTTTCTCATGCACCCTATTTCGATATTCATATAGTTTCCTCGATTCTTTCACCCTTTACTGTCAGTGTCAAAACAAAAAGGGGAAAATATAGATAGGAGCCGTGAAGACCCCCGAGTTGAACTGTTTCAGTAAATATTTCTATCTGATTTAGGTCTAACCCATCCTGAGGAACAGGACCAGTGGGTTTCACTAAAGGTTCACATACTGACACCCAGAGAGACTCTGCATGCTCAGTAATCCAGGTAAGGAAATCACAGAAAGGTGAATCGGTTCATCTTGACACGTTTAGTGGAAGAAACATTTCATTATTCATTTAAGGGATCTCTTCCATCTCACTGACTGCAGGTATCACCACCCTTATTAACAATACAGTGGTACAACAACCAAAAACAACAAACAATTATATATGCAAATTCCTGTGACCATTAACTAGAGTTACAATGATGAGAAGTCCATTTTGCATGTCATAATTAGTCCCCATGTTCTGGGGGTGGACTAAAGTTACATGGTAATGTGTACTATTTACAGAGGATTGGAGAATAGTTGTAATCACGTGTCTTGATGCATGCTCACTAAAATCCAGGTAAGGGAATCACAGAAAGAGGTAAATCGGTTCAACTGGATCAGAAGTTTATTCAGAAACATTTTTTCACTCAAACAGGTGACATCTTCAGTTGCAATCACAGAATTTCAAGATTGCAACAGAGGTTTTTCTGTGATGACAACCAAAGAATTCATATCATCCAGGCAATGTTTGCTTGTCATTGCAGTTTACTTCACCGTATTAAAACTACCAAACACTGTGCAAGCTATCCAGACACAATAAATATCACCCGTCTGCTACTTCAACAAGGCAAAACAAATACCAATATTTTCAAAATACAATGTGACCCCAGTCACCAGAGGTATTTTGTGAGGCTTGCTGAGTGGATTAGAGAAGGTGAGAATCTTAGCTTGTTCCACAAGTTTCTGCCAGGACCTGGCTGGAGGATATCCTATCAGTCAGTGGACAAGTTACTGAGACAAAGCATCTATCTGCTTCAAAAGACTCGTTCGACCAAAGTCCCATCCTCCACCTTCCTGACCAGACCAAATTCATGTTCAGACACAGCAGTTCAGAGGCACTCATCAGTTAAAATCACCCAAGATTATCTTCAAGTCGTATTCTGAGAAAATCTATTTGCAAGACAAAAATGTTGATAGAAATGTTTCAAATAGATAAAAAGACAGCTGGGACCTAAGGTCAAATCTCCAACTACTCATTCAATAAATGACCCAAAACACACAGGCTTGATACACCCCACCTCGAACTTGAATTTTTTTTTTTACAGGAAAGAAGAGCGGTAAGGGCTCTTTTGATGTCCAAAGAGTGGCATCCACTCCAGGCTACACTTCCAGTCGAACAACTCTCCCGTCCACTCCATGATGGTGGCTAAAGCAAAGGTGTCTCATCAGCTCAGTGACATCAGCATAATTAGTTCCCCAGGTCTGCTGAGCTGTGCTGTTCAGCCAATCCGATTCTGAATTGGTGGCACGGTGGGTTGCATTTCTCTCTGTACTCCCAACGGAGGTGACGGGTGATGTGTGACAAGAGGGTTCGGGAGAAAGCAGAATTCTTGGGTAGAGAGATGGCTGAGAGACCAAGGCGGAAAAGAGAAAACACACACACATAATTATTAGAGAGAGAGAGAGATGGAGAGAGAGAGAGAGAGAGAGAGAGAGACGTGGTGGGCGGAGGACATGACTAGAATGAGAGCTTGGATGACCAAGAGAAGGGATGGAGTGCACGGATAGAAAGAGACACAGGGGGTGGAAAGAGAGAGAGGAGATAATGAGAGAGGGCGGGATAGAAAGTGAACAAAAAGAGATACAGATTGCCACAGAGCAAGTTAAAAAAAGATAAAATGAAACAAGACTTGCCAACACGCAGCAAGAGCGAGAATAAAGAAAACATGCAGAGAAAAGTATCTGTCTCACCCCCACCTGAGTTTCTATCAAGACGGATGTAGAGCTGATATAAAACAATGATGTGCTGTGTAGTAGCAATATTACAAGTGAGTATGTGTGTGTGTTGAGCAGGGGAAAGAATGGGAGCATCATGGCGTAAGAAAGAACATTGATGAAGACATTCAAGATGCATAGACATAACTTGAATAAAGCAGAACATGGCCAAGTGAAAAGACAGATGAGGGTATGTCCTGGGACAGAATGCAAAGAGAGAAATAAAGATATGAGTGTTGGAATCCAGCAAAAGAAACATAACTCTATCCACAGATCAGAAGTACGATGGCTGTGGGACTGTGTGGTGATGATGCCGGTAGGGGTGGTGATAAAGATTTAAAAAGTAATGAAATCCCCCTCGTGTGTATATGTGTGTTTGTGCTCAACTCCACCTCCTCTCATCACTGATTAAGAGACAACTCGCAGTGCTATGCCTTGCCTTCTGAACACACCAGACCTATGCCCCAACTTATCTATATCCCAATGCTAAAATTCTCTCAACAAGAAAATAAAAGTACTCAAACACATGCCATGCCTTATCCTGTTATGAAGCCATATAATATCACTAGGGCTGAGAAATCTCATAAAAGAGGATCTGAGTGGTGGTGGGGGGCATGTGCGAGTAGGGCCAACAGTTGGGTGACAAGAAAACAATGGTGTATAGGATTAATAGGTATCACATATGCAATCACTAGCCCAAACATGTGCACAAGAGTGCAGAGCGGAATGACGCGTTACAAAGTTGGAAAACATAACTTAACTGGCATGGATGGTGTTGGTGCTGACTGGATCAGATTACAGCTCAGTAAATGGAAAAGGCAGAAATGAGGAGGCTTATTTTGCGGTGGCTGAGATATGTCTTATTATAACTGCAATAGCAGAGAGAGAGAGGTGGCCTGCCAAAACAAAGGCTAACCACTCCACTGGGACATATATGGTGCCAGAGGAGGCCTACTGAGGCTGAGATGTACGCAAGCTCTCTCACACCCACCTAGTCATTATTGCTTTGAAAAACGC
>OMLC01043166.1:15478-26916 GCA_900302585.1 Regalecus glesne | reverse complement strand
TATTATAATTTATTGTTATTGTTATCATTATGTATATTTTTCTTTATTTATGGTCTTTACATTGCTCAATTAATGCAAGTGGATCTGTTTGTGTGTGTGTTTGTATGTCTATGTGAGCGGATGTGAGTGAGAGAGATGAAGGTCAGAGAAGATGGGATAGTAGGAATAAACATTAGCATTTGCTTCTCCAATATCATCTGCCACTGTAAAAACTTAACAGCCGTTGTTTAAATCTTTTTTTCTTTTCTTTTCTGTCTGTGCATCAAATTGCTTTAGTTGTCTGTTTGATTTGGGAAGGAGAGGTGAAGGGAGTGTATTGTAAATCCTCACCATTTGGCTGCCTGTCATGTAATCCTCTCACTTCTTATCTGTGAGGACTATTGTACTTTAAGACTTGTTCTGTAAATTTCTATTTTTTTTGTATATGATTTATTAATTACATACAAAAAAAAACATGATGGTGAGGCTTACTTACTGTTTTGATCTGTGTGCTGTCAGTGAGCTGCTGGACTGTGTACATGTCCTCTGTGTTGTACTGCAATAGAATGGCCATCTGGAAGGTAGAGGCCTGCAGAGTGTACCTGCAAGTAACACACACACACACACACACGCACACACACAAACACACACACACACACACCAGGCTCAGCATAATGTGGGCAGAGAAAATTTACTCCAGCCAGTGAGCCCAAGTCAATGATGCCAACAGCTGCTCATAAATCAGCTGTGTGCCAGCTTCATTCTTGCTTGTGAGTTAACAAGGGCAGCTGTTCTGCTCATCATTGTGATAAATTATGGATCCCTAAGAGTCTAAAAAGAAAGCTCAGGAAGTGGGGCAGTCTTCCTGTGATTTGGGAGATTGGCTGTTTGATCCCTGGCCCCTGCAGAAAGTGTGTCTAAGTGTCCTTGAGCAAGACACTGAACCCCTAACTGACCAAGGCTTGAGATGGAATGGTGAACTTTCCAGGGTGTTTCCCCAACTTTCGCTCAATGAGGGCTGGGAAAGGCTCCGGCATGACTCTGCAACCTGATTTCGCATAAGCGGTTGACGATGGATGGTTGGATGGATGGATCAGATAACAGTGAAATATCAGATATTTTTGGCAAAACATTCAGGCAAACACGCATACCTGTTTTTGAAGCAGTTGGTGACCAGCTCTCCCTTAGACAGGTGGTAGAGCCAGGTGAGTTTGCGGCCGCTATGCCTGCTGGCGTAGAAAGCTGTGAAGCGCTGGTAGCTTCGCTCCAGCTGAGGATGAAAGACCCGAACCAAAGGGTGGTGAGATGATTCTGCTGCTACATGATTCAAACCCAATTCCTAACTTGTCATTCTGAATCCTCATGACCTCATCATCAACACCTTTATTGGTCTGTCTCTTATTGTCCATGTTCATGTTCCCATTTGTTTCTTATCTGTGTTTGTGTCTGTCTCTAGATGTCTGTACATTTATCCATCTACAGGTGTTCTTTTCTGTCTCCCCACACAATAGCTTCTTCTCCCTGCTGCCCTCAAGAAGCAGATACAGGACTCTCAAGAAAGCTTCTTTCCCCAGGCCATAAGACGTCTTGATAAATAACATGCACACAAACCCAACTGCAAACTCATCATCTCTGCAGCATCTGATCACTGATCATATATGTACCATTATTGCGTTTTATACTTGATCGATTGATTCTACTCTCACCTTTACCTATTTCATGGCTGATTCCGTTATCATTGCATATATATATATATAACTTAATATGTATGTATGCACACTTCTTATATCTTATTTTACCTTATTTTATCTTTATCTCATGTTTTTGTAAGGGAGTCGATTGTACTTGTACAACCGGAATAACAATAAACATCTTGAATCTCACCATCTAACACTATGCATGCGTTTATCCATCTTTCTATCTGTCAGACTGCAGTACTGTCTTCTTACCTCAGAGGGTAAAGCAAAGGTACAGGATTGCTGGAAAGGCCAGGAACCAGAGCTCAATACTTGGATACTGAAGTCCACTGCAAACATGATACACACATACACATTCACTATTTTAGATTCACAAGTTCACTACTGTTTATGTTCATAAAGCTGCCATTCAGCAAACTACCCTGTCTTTCTGCCACATCCGTTTTCAGCATCAAATCACATAAATCTTTTTCCGATTGGTTCTGATTAAAAACAGCTGGAATTAGTGTGTTTACTCACAGTCCAGAGGCTCGGAGTTAGTCAGGTGCTTCTTAAATTGCTCATTGAGGTCTTTGCTGACACCGATGTCCTGAAACATGCGCTGCAGTTTGGACGTATACTCAAAACCGCAGGCTTGCTGTGGAGGGAAGAGGAGAAATATCAGAGATTGTATGAAACAAAGACCCCTTTACCCAGAACCACTGTAAGGCTTTTCTGGGTATCTCCCATATATCAAGATCATTTGAGGCCAGTACACCAGAGGAGGTTATTGGGTCAAGGGGAAAACAAATAGTAGCATTAGCACAATACAAATCAGAGGACCTGAAGTCATGAACTATTTTATTTGTCAAAATTTTCCCAATCTGTTGCCCTATTAGCTTTAAGCCTTATTAAAATCCCCATAATCTATCAAGTCCATATCCATCCCCACTTGGGGAATGATGGTGACATGCAAGACAGACCTCTGTCTCTCTCATGTTCAGAAACTTCAAAAACAATTTGGGGCCATAAAATCTTCTCTTGGGAATACCTCTAATTTTTTCCCCAAGTTTTTCCCATTGTTTTACTCTGATAAAAAAAGTTCTGTGGAGTTTTTCTCCTGAACTGAAGGTCTTAAATAGAGGGTATCTACCATCATTTAGTCCATCTCCCTGTAACTCTAAAGCCCTCTGTCGCTGTGATTTAGAGCTATGCAAATAAACTGCAATTTACTTAATGAAAATAAGCCTGGTGGCTAAATCTGGCATATTTACATTTGACTCCAAATGATCATCAATATCCACTGTTCTATTTGAATAGACAAATGTGACAATGGGATCACCTCGGTATCCCCCAGTCAAAGCTGGTTGATGTTGTAGTCAGGAAAAGGGAACTTTGGTGTGCCCAGGTTGATTTGCTACCTTCGTAACAGAGCTTTGGACAAGTAGTTGATGATGGATGGATGGATTGACAAATGTGACTTTACGAGACATGTTGTGTGCCAACTTCCCCATTTGCAAAAAACAGTTCCTGTTTTTTATGCTCTAAACATAAAAATAACCATTATTCTCTGATTCTTTCACTAATTTACCAATGTAGCAGATAGAACATCTTTGGTGGGTAGATTCTTACTTATAAGTTCATGTTTCCATACTTTCGAACAACATGTTTAACTTTCATGTGAAGCATCTCACTGATATGTAACAGGAAGCTTTAACGTAACTGGGGTCTAACACAAGCTAATGTTCTACCATGGTCAAGACAATTTTCCTGTTTATGTGTGTACAGACCTTAAGTTTTGATATCATGCTGGCCTCTGCATCATCACTGGCACTGTTTTGGTGAACCAGACGCTTGGCCAACATCTTGGCATAAAACTTCTGGAACACATCCTTGTCCTCGATGTACTTAAACACAACCATCTGAGCAAGAACAGCAATACAATGATATTAAGATTGACAGAGTTATTTTTGATGAATCAGCCTGCGAACAATTCTCACGCAAGCAGATGACTTTCGTTGATTCCCAAATAGGAATATACAAACACACCAAATAATCTTACCACTTGGTTAAGTGTGTCTTCCAATTCTGCCTCCTCTGGGTTTTTGGAACTAAAGAATGCACGCACGCGCACACACACACACACACACACACACACACAAGATATTAAACACCCTGAACATACATCGCAAACAAACATTTCATAAACACACGTCAATAGCTCAAACACGGGCTCATTAACATTTGTATTGTGAACCACTACACACACCTCTTCTTAAGCAGAGAATCACAATATCTGGCCAGCAGCTCAGGTGATTTGCTGGAAGACTGGGCCATCTTGGTGACGGCGTTGTTGTTGATGAAACGTCCGCATGCCTGTGGAGAGACAATCAGGTCCAGTGCCAACCATGGTTCCTCATGACAAGACAGTGACTACCTTTGACTGGGTCAAAGGTAGTCACTCTTTGAGTGGTTTATAGACTAAAAAAAGCACTGTTATAAGAACAACTCCATTTACCATTTACTCTTAATTCATGTCACTTGTGGACGATGGATATTGATGCTGTTAAGACATGGCCAATGTGAATAGAATGTAACAAATAATTCAACTGGCAAATAAATTAAATTTTTACTCTTGATTCAAATCAGAAATTAAGACAGAAATAATAAAACATTTCATATGGTGACATGGAATTCCTAAGAAGGGTGACTGACCTTGTCCAGAGCTGCCACAAAGCCAGCATCATTGTTGAAAGCCGACATAACCAAGGCATTATACTTCTTGTGTACATCCAGAGTGGTTTGGACATAAACCTTAGGGTCCTGGGGTGGGGGGAGGTGTACACCATTACTTGCACAGCATTTCACCATTGGACCCATCAATACTTCTAATATCAGCCACTTTAGGGGCGGCATAGCTCAGTGGATAGAGCGGTCGTCTGGCAATCGGAGCAAATTTTTGTACGTCGCTTTGGATAAAAGCGTCTGCTAAATGACTGTATTGTATTGTATTGTATCGGAAGGTTGCAGGATGGATCCCCGGTCCTGCATACAGCATGTCGAGGTGTCCTTGAGCAAGACACTAAACCCCTAACAGCTCCCCGAGCGCCATATATTGGCAGCTCACTGCTCCTATACAATAGGTTGGGTTAAAATGGAAAGACATCCAAATTTCCCCTTGCGGGACTGATAAGGGAATTATGTCTTATTTTATTTTATTATTTTCTTGTGTTTGGGATTTAAAGCCTTCTTCTCAATGATATTAGACATCATCAGATTATAATCTCTGAACTATGCTGAAATAAGGTAGTCAGTGTTCTCAAAAACCTTATGAGTCGTGATGGTTGTATGACTGTAACTAGGTCATATCAATTCAAAAATGACGATTATTTAAAGCTCATTCAAGTATCACTGATACTGTCATGGTATGAAATTACACTATACAGTGAACACAACATCCAAAGGACAGGATGTTGTGTTAATGTTAAGTCTACTGGGGCAAATGGCCAATTGTTGATAATGGACTATACAAATAAAACTGACTTGACTAGACAGTTGTGTGCATTGACACAGATTGTCTTTACACTTCTCTCTTGTTTTTGTCTACTTCCCTATATATTTTTTAAAGCATGGTGAAATATCTAATCTGTGTTATAATTTATTTTGATCGCACAGACACCCAACATAAATGCCAGCTGGTAAGCAGACCTGGACCAGTATATTAGAGAGATAATCAGGGCCAAAATGGTAGACCGCTGACAAGAGAAAAAAAAGGCCACGATGAACTTTTAATGTCCTAATGCATGCTCAATAATCCAGGAAAGAGAATCACAAAAACGGTGAATTGGTTCAACTGGATGTGAATTTTCAGAAACGTTTCGTCACTAAAACAGATGACATCTTCAGTCTGAGATGTCAGCTGTCAGACTGAAGATGTCACTCGTTTAAATGATGAAATGTTTCGGAATAAACTTCTTATCCAGTTGAACGGATTCACCCTTTTTGTCACTAACTCTTAAGTGAAAACAGTCCTTATAAGACGAAAGTTACAGCTTTTAAAGAAGCTGTAACTTGCCGGCATTCCTACATTGAGAGCAGCCTCTCCACACTTCTCAATGGCAGCCAGGCCCTGGTTGTGGATATGGGTCTCTAGAAGCTTCTTCAGTTCACCCAGGCCATCTGTGATCCGCGACACCAGGTTGTACATTCGCCCCAGGTCTGACAGGAAGCAGAAGGAGAATTATGACAGGCTTATCAGAACATTGCAATCATGGAAGATAAGAGTTACCCCTATCCTGAAGGCTCGGGCATCACAAGACATGACCCCATCAAATGGTCAAGTCAGTTTTGAGAAAACAATTAAAAACCTAATAAAAAGTACAAACCATCAGGAGTGTTTTCCTCTGCTGGGCTTTCAGCTCTCTGAGAGGTCTTTATTCAGAAAGCACAGATGCATCTCCATCAGTACTTACTGCATGATTATTCTCAAGAAGTTGTGGATATCAATTTTTTAAAAATAAAAACACATTTTAATGCAAATGTATTAGTTCCACTTATCCCCTCTAATTCAATGCATACTCAATCGTTTTCTACCTTGTCTTTATGTGGTACTAATTATGAAAGACAAGCATCCCACGCAATAAATCCAATGATTACATCATACAAAAGACTAATATACTGAATTATATTATATGGGAGTGGCATAGCTCAGGAAGTAGATTGTGTGCTTCAGGAACTGACAAACCAGAGGCTGTGGATTTGAACCCACCGTGGGATGTCAAGGAAGGGCATCTGGCTCATCCCCATCCCTGGTGACAAATGTCTTAAGAGTCTCTTAGGAGTCACCAAAAAAAGGTGAGTCGGTTCAACTGGATCAGAAGTTTATTCAGAAAGACTGAAGAAGTCACCTGGTGAGTGACGAAACGTTTCTAAATAAACTTCTGATCCAGCTGAACAGATTCACCTCTTTTTGTGATTTATTCAGAAATGTTTCGTCACTCAAACAGGTGACTTCTTTAATCTGAGAGTACATCAGCATCTGATATAGTTACACAGAAAGATGTAGGGAAGAGAGACTGATGTTCTGGAGGACAGTTCTAACAAGCCTGTGAAGGTGAAATGTCTTTAAAAAAACATCTGTCACCATTTTAAAGTGTTGTGATTACAACTATTCCCCAATCCTCTGTCAATAGTACTCGTGACCATCGTAATTCTAGTTAAGGGTCATGGGAATTTGCATATGAAAACTAGCATTGTTTTGAGTTGTCATGCCACTGTATTGTTTACAAGAGTGGGGATGCCTGCAGTCAGTTGTGATCGAGGATGTCAGTTAGATGAGTGATGAGTCATTTCTCTCTATCAATGTTGTGTCCAGATGAACTGATTCAGCTTTCTGTGATCTTAGCTGGATTATTCAGCATGCATCAAGTCAAAGAGAATTAACTCACAGTGTGTGAAATTGTATTTAACTCAAGACACGCCTAGATCTAGGCCTACCTTCATTCTTGTCGGCATCGAGAAGGTTCTGGAACTCAGTATGGAAGATCTCCAGATGTTTCTCGATGAGGACTTGCTCACATTTCCTGGCCAGCTCGTCCTGGGTGGATTCATGGAGGTAGACCTGGACACGCCTCTGCTCCTCCAACAGCCGAGCCTCTGCCTACATACACACAGGAAAACATGTTTACTACTCTGAGGTGCATCAAAACTGGAACTGTGTAATCTTACCATATCCAAGGTCAGTAAACAATCCATTTATCTAGCCTTTATGTAAAAATCTGGTAATTTATTGTTCTACCAGTGTCAGAAGGGAGCATAGCTAATACAGTTAAAAAAAATTAAACAAGTGCAAACAACAGAATAACTGAAAAAAATCATAAAAGCTACAGTAAAAAGGGCAGTAAAGTGCAAATTTAGAAACATTGTTAGACAGATCTGTCCAACACTGACTTTTTCAGAAAACATGGACATGTTCTTATATAGAACTGCGATATAAGAACAAGTCCATTTACATTTGTCACCACCCTGGTTTTTCCCCGCCTTTTGCTCAATGAGCACTGGGATAGGCTCCAGTATGACTCTGCAAACTAACTTTACTACCCATACCATCTCCAAGCGCAGATTAAAAACTCATCGCTTCCGCGTGTACCTTTCCTCCTTCCCATCCAGTCCTAGCTCTAACTCCTAGTTTTAGCCCTATTCCTTTTCTTGTTTTTGGTGTACATGGTTGAGGCACATGTAATCTTGTTAGATTATTTTGGTTGGTGTACTAGGATTGTTATCTAGCTTCTAGTGTTGCTCCAGTATTTTTCGTACCTTGACCCTATGCACTTGTACATCGCTCTGGATAAGAGCATCTGCCAAATGCCCGTAATGTAATGTAACTTTAAATAAGCGGTTGAATATGGATGGCTATTTGAAACCACAGAACGACACAAACTCCCAGAGACTTGGAACACTTTGCAGAGCCCCAAACTAACGGAGCGGCAAACTTACAAGTCCACTTTCCCTTTTCACACATGCGTTTGGGACAGCAAAAATAACTCCTGGTACGCAAACTGGCATACTGGTATGTTTTGAGTCATGTTGGGTATACACCCAAAAGTAGATGACCCACTTTCAGCAGAGTTTTGTCATTTCAGCCAGTTTAACTTAGTCCCTGTATTCTGTTTAGTGCATCAGTTGTGGTGGATGTGAGTAGGTGGTTAAATTACACCCTACTCACCTTCTTCATGTACTCGGTGACAGGGTTCTGCTGGAGGAATTCTGTGCTCTCCCGTGTGTAAAAACGTTCTGTGTCGGTGAGGAACTGGCATTCAAAGTACTCCTTATAAACGGACAGCGTAGGGCCCTTGGCGAACGCATCCTCTTCATTCAGACCCAGCTCAACTGGAAGTGAAGATGTACCAGAAGAAAGCACAGTGTCATATGTCATAGCCTTTGTTATTCAACTTTAATAGCAAGATTGGATCATTTAGAAAGACATCTTGAGAAAGGGACTTCAATACTATGGACAATAGCCCCCCATGATAGTCAAGTCTTTGCAAACGGTTAACAACCAATTATGATCACAAAAAAGGTGAATCGGTTCAATCGGACCAGAAGTTTATTTAGAAATGTTTTGTTGGGCCTCTGGTGCCGTAGGGGGTAAAGGTGTTGTTCAGCACATGTCTGCATCATTCAGTTGGGTGTTTGAATCCCAGCTGTGCCATTTCCAACCACAGCCAGAGGTCCATAGTTAGTGGGTCATAATTAGCTAAGCCTTACATGGGTATAGGGGTCAGGTTGGATAAAGTATTCTTGGTTCAGTAGTGTCCCCTCTGGGTCTTCCAGACCTCTTAGTTAAGTGAACAGAAAGTACTCTGCTTCATTCTCCTCTAATGGCCAAGCACTGTGCTTTCCCCATGAGACCGTGATGTGTGGACTAGAGGTCATAATAAAAATAAATAAATAATGATTCCCTTATCAGTGCAGCAATGGGAAATTTGTATTTCTCTGCATTTTTAACCCATCCTATTGTATAGGAGCAGTGAGCTGCCAATATATGGCGCTTGGGGAGCAGTTAGGGGTTCAGTGTCTTGCTCAATGACACCTCGACATGCTATATGCAGGACCGGGGATCGATCCTGTGACCTTCCGATTGCAGTCAACTGCTCTACCCACTGAGCTATGGCACCCCTATTTCCCCTTATACGCTGACTTTTTCTCTTCTTTCTTCCATTTTTATAACTGGTTTTATATAGGAAGGGTGGAGAATTGGGGTTTCTCTGATGTTTTGTACATTTTTTTAATAAATCTGAAAATAAACAACAACAACAATTGGTATCATTAATAAAATGTCTACATACCGTAAGACTGGACCACACCACTGATGAGCCGGGTGTTGATGGTCTCTCCATTTCTCTCTCTCTCTATTAGCTTCAGCACAGCGTTTGTTACCTAGAGAAAGAGGGATGAAGAGAGACAGGGAGGAGTTAAAGAGAATAGTTTTATAATTTGTGTTGATACAACTTTGAAAGGAGATGGAAGATAAGAAACAGAAGAGAAATTTCTTCTTATCTAACAACAAACTAATAAAAGAATCCCAAACCACATCGTAATAGCGGTCTGTTTTGTGTCAAGATGAGGCCAAACCAGGCAGTGCATCACATAAAATAAGTCAGAGAGGATATATGCAAGCACATTTTGACAAAATATCCTTGAATAAAAAACGGATGTACATATCAAGAAATCCCAACATCAGGCAATAATGTTCCATGGATCAGCTTTCCTTAAATGTGTTTTGATGGCAAACCCTTTCCTTTTCAGACATCATCTCTACAGTTTTCTTGTTGTTATCCTTTCCATTTTGTGTTTCAAAACATTTTTACTCTCTTCTAGAGTTCTTCCCACTGTGCAATTATTCAATGAAAGAGTTCAACTGACCATGGTGAATAAACTGACTTGAGTGTGTACATGTCAGTGAGATGAGCAACACCCACCTGTTTGTTGAGGGGTCTAAATAAACATTCCCTCCAAGTCACCAGCGCCAACTGGGAGTAGAGAGAAGAAAGGCAGAGTACAGAATATGAAAGATGAACAAAAAGTCATGAAACCAAGGAAACCATATGCTGAGTCTGTAGGTTTAAGGATGTGTGGCCCATTGAGAATCTCACTTAACAGCAGCAGCGTGCTACTCTTGCCTTTCTGCAGTGGAAGACACACTGAAAGCTGCAGCACTGCGACTCAAAAGAAAATCATTCTCCCAGAGCTAAAGGGTGCTGTGCTTCAACCAGATTGTCAACGGTCATTTCTATTTAGAAAACAGCATGGTGAGCATCTGTTCAGTGCATCTAGTTTAAAAAAGCGATAGTGGGTGGACAGAAGCACTTACAGTAAGATATGCATTAAAAAATTTCAGGGCTCATTGTGAACAATCTGTTTGTTGGCTTTTGTGTGTAGGAATGCACAAACAAGATCCAGATTAGTAAGCGTTATGGGCTTGAGCTCATCTCCAAAAAGCCAGTGTTTGCATAATTTCTGCTGAGGGTGGGCTGTGGCGAGACTGCCCAGGAGAGAGCATGAGGGAGCCAGTTGCTTGCAAAATCGCTAACAAAAGATGGTGGATTGTTTTACTGATTCTGACGCATGACCAACCTCTGCTACATTGAAACCTTGTAATATTAATCCGATCTCTATTTAGACTTGATAGCTAGATAATTAAGTCAATAATATTCAGCTTGCATATCAATATTGAGTTAGTCTGAATAAATGTCAAACCCCATTGGCTGTGGGGGTGATATTGTACTTTAATAATATATGGACTTTAATAATACCAGGCTATTCTTGACTGAAATCCTATCACAATATGAACCAAACTACCCTTTGGGGTGTTAGGATCCAATTGTGATTTCCATCCAAGCCGTGTGTCTTGACACCTTTTATCAATACACGTTTTTCCTGACCTGCACAATGTGTTTGGATACAGATGCATCATTTCGTGTGCAGGGGGTCTTCCATATGGCTGTTCTGAGATGCAATGTGTCCCATGCCAGCAACAAAAGGCTCTGCTTGTGTACATTGTATTTAAGTGCTGTAAAAACTTGCAATGAACAAAGACTCGTACCGAGTAGATTTCATAGATGCCCTTGCGGCCCTCGTCACACTCCCTCCTGACCCAGTGGCGGTTGAGGTAGGCACAGATTCCGTTGAGGACCTTGCTGGAGAAACGGTAGTCCTCCCACTGCTGGGTGTAGAACTTCAATACACATTCATCCATCAGGTCCTCTCCATCCTGGAGAGAAC
>OMLC01043166.1:0-15439 GCA_900302585.1 Regalecus glesne | reverse complement strand
TTTAAATGGAAAAAGGGGGGAGGTGAGAAGAAAACCGTGTGAAGCGAGATGTCACTGAATGCCAATCTGTGTTGTCCTCCTAAGGGTGTACACTGTGTGTTTAAGTTTCTCCATGGAGAAACTGTCTTCCATTAGTAAAGCACACAAGCTTGTTTATCTTAATACTGATTAGCTGATATTCTATTCTTAAATTAAATGTAGCAGGACAGAACTAGCTAGCAAATTATGTCTGGATGTCTGACAAATTGACTGAAAGATGAGACAAGTCTGACTGACCACCAGTCCCAAATACACCAGCATTTGGGCAATAGTGGGTGGTGTGTGTACACTGTGAGGACTGCCTAGGCAGTGCTGATGAAGTGCTTGGGCTCACCTTGAGTAGGCTGGTCAGGTAGTTCTTGAGGAATTCCTTGAGCCTCTTGTACAGCTCTAGACCTACAAACTGGGCGCCTCCTGGGGTGGTGGTTTTTTTGGAGGGCTTGGCAGGGGGGACTGAGCCCCTGCCCTGGCTGGACTGGTGCACGCTGGTACAATAGTTATATACATGTCTGATGGAGAGGGTTAAGGCACAAACACATGGTCATCCATAGATACCAACATCCCAGACTTGGAAGTTTCGTGGTTATTTTAAACCATTGTGCTTCCAAAATGGTGGACAGTTTAAAGTTCATGGATTGGTCCATCTTAAAAGAATCACCAAAACAGGTGACTCCAACCACGGCCATAGTTCCATAGTTATTAGGTCATAATTGGCTGGCCTCACATGGGTATAGGGGTTAGGTTGTGGATAAAGTATTCTGGGTTCACTAGTGTCCCTCTCTGAGTCATGCAGGCCTCTTGGTTAAGTGAAGGGAAAGTACTCTGCTTCATTCTCCTCTGACGGCCAAGCACTGTGCTTTCCCCACCAGACCATGATGTGTGGACTAGTGAGGGCTAGTGGTCATGTGACTTGGAGGAGACACATGCTACCACTTCCTACTTCCTGTCACCTTTCTAGGGGGATATCAAAGTGAGTGACCCAGCAGCAGGCAACTTGGGTAATTCGGGTGGGAAAAAAGGGGATAAAATGTTAAAAGAAAAAAACTTTAAAAATAAAAAAACAGGTGATTAATTGTAACGACTGTTCTTTAACACATTGGCAGCCTGAAACAGAGGTGTTCCTGACATTGGAGCTCATCCTATTGTACTTTGTTCATGACTTTCTCCAGATAAGACCAACAGCCAAGTGACATTTTTTCTTTCATTGAAATCATGGACGTGAAACTTAATAAAAATGCCTGTTAGCAACCACCACAAAGTAAGGTTATTGACTAGAGGCTGGCAGAGGAA
The DNA here is from genome assembly GCA_900302585.1 of Regalecus glesne. Lineage (NCBI taxonomy): Eukaryota > Metazoa > Chordata > Actinopteri > Lampriformes > Regalecidae > Regalecus > Regalecus glesne. The sequence continues at coordinate 14,110 of OMLC01043166.1, read as the reverse complement.
AATATGGGATGAACCCATTCAATCTGGTTGAAAATGTCCTGTATAGTGAATCAGTTGGTCATTTGATAGGTTTCAGCTTACATGAATGGAGGGCAATGTAATGGAGATCCTTTATGCAGGTCAAACTAAACAAAACCAATAACATGAAGGAGCTGACATTCTCTAACCTGAGAATATTGACTGTTTATGACATTAATCTTAGGTAGGGCACACTGTGTTCTGCTTGTTTTTTAATGCACATCATAGTCAGCTGTCTGAAAATATCAGTGGTGGTATAAAACAACTTCCCACCCAGAAAGAGAATAAATGGAATTTTGGCAGGAACGACAATATGATTTACGATACATCTGGATGCAGACTTTGAACCACACTCCACCCTCCCATACCCCACCTGAACCCTTTCACAGTATGTGGGATACGTGTACAGTTCCATGTAGCGTGACTTAGCCATGCTTTGCCGCGTGTACACCTGCTGTATGCCAGCCCGTAGGTCATCCCAAATCTGGTCCAGCCCAATCTGTTTCAGTCCATGGGGGTTCTGGGTCCGGTTGGATGACATTTTAGCACCCCTCTGCTTAACCACTTCTCTCCTCCCTGGCGAACAGTGCCCTCCCTTCCCTGCTCCGCTGAGCACTTCTCTCCTCTCTGCAATTGGTACTCTCTTGTGTAACTCTGTTGTCAGACTGTGGATTCCATTTGACACAACAGCAGCGCAATAGGTAGCAGGTCTTTGAGCTTTGAGACAGGCTGCAGTTTCCCCTCCGCAACCCCGTGTGGCGCTGTCTGGCGCGCCTCCGACTAACACCCTCAATGCACCTCACCAGATAACCTGGACAGAAAAATAAAAGGGAAAAGAAACAATATAAGCGTTTGCACAAATCAACTGGGTCTTATTTGCATATAGGCACATTGGAGAGTAAAGAGCCTAATGTAAGTGGGCCAGAATGGGGAATTTCTCACCAGAATAAAAAAGCATGACAGCCAGGGTATGATTCATAAGTCAATGTGGGATACATCTCATCCAATGAAAAATGTCCCCAACCTATTCAATAGATAGTGCAGAAGTTGAATTAAAATCATTTTATTTTTTACAAATTTGACTAAAAGCTTTGGAAACTGCTCTGACAGCGCTGCCCCACGTAGCTATTCAATATCACTGTCTCGGAAGGGGGAGTCGGGTCTAGCAAGTCAAAGTCCTCACCGTGTATTTGCCCTACACATGCACCAAACCAGCTGATCTCACCTACTTGGCTGGATAGTGGTTTTGATTACAAACAGCTGATTTTGTATATGGATGGAACAAACACACAGGACTTTGATTTGGTGGACTTGGTTCCCCAGACTCTGGTCTCTCCACTAAAATAAAAGACAAAACATCAAAGAAGAACGCTAAATTTTAAGACGGCAAATTCTGTGATCTAGAAAATCCACCAACGTCTGAGCAACTAAGTATTAAGCAACTTGCTCAAAGGTACACATGCCTGTTGAATAATTTGAAGCTCTACTGATCCATCTGTGACAACAAAAAACTAATGTTGCTGCATACATTACTAGAATGAGTGCAGACCGGCTATTGACAATTGGCCATCCTACACCTAGCTGCAGACAGGAAGCTTGGAGGGAAGTCCCTTGCACAAAGGCAAAATAGCTATATGTCCTGATAAAACCAACACTTCAACTGTTCTGCCATTGCATAAAATTCATCCAGTCCAAGGGTTTGAATAGGGGACTACACAGTTCACAGTATTGATGTGCAAATTGCACATTCTGTTGACGTGCAGAACAGTCTCTCACTACACCCTACCCATATACCATGCAATCTCAAAAAATGACCGATGCATGGATACTGTTCAGAAAAGAATCCCCATTCACCCTATGAAGGAATGTTTGAATACAGTCATCAAGGCTACGTGAAGAGGAAGCAGCCTTGGTATGATGTGACTTTGTATGGGCGGCCTACCTCAGTGGGTAGAGTGGTCATCTGGTAATTGGAAAGTTACAGGTTCGATCCCCGGTCCTGCAGAAAGCATGTCGAGGTGTCCTTGAGCAAGACACTGAACCCCTAACTGCTCCCTGAGCGCCATATGGTGGCAGCTCACTACTTGTATACAATAGGATGGGTTAAAATGCAGAAAATTACAAATTTCCCCTTGCGGGAATCTTTTTTTGTGTGTAATAGTAGTAGTTGCTTTACCAACTGTCTCAGGCCACAGTATTTAAGCTAATGTAATCACAAACGCATGGTCAGTAAAGAAGTGAATGCCAATGTTTCAGAAATGAGAGAGACAGACAGAGGAATAGATAATGAAAGAGATGAAGGGAGAGACAGAAGGGGTTAAAATGCAGACTAGAAAACTCAAAAGACAAAAACAAACTGGCAGAGACACAATGGAGAGACGAAACAAGAGAGAATGTTTATTGTTGTTGACATGTAAGCAGTCAAGCTATATTTAGAATCAGCAGGCAGTGCAACTCTGCCAGTATGCCCATTCACCACCATTAAGACTAGTGACTCAGGATATGACTGGAGTCTGATAGACAAGAGAGGATGTGATCCGGATTGATCTGGACTGTTTACTTCCTCCCACTGTTAAGCCTAACTGCTGCCTTCAAGCTAAAGACCAGTCATCTAGCTAGCCAGGGCTTTACTTTGATGAAGATCAGGTCCAGGCTCAGTTCTCTAACTACATGTATATATCCAAAATATTCATCCAACCATCCATCGTCAACCGCTTATCTGGTGTCGGGTTGCTGAGGTAGCAGATTTCAGCTGAGAACTCCAAGTTTTCCTTTCCCTTGGAACATCAACCAGCTCTGACTGGGGGACCTCAAGGAGTTCCCAGACCAGTGTGGAGATATAATTCCTCCTGGTCCTCGGTCTACCCCGTGGTCAACTGGCTCTTTTCTACTTGAAGGAGCAGTGGCTCTACTCCAAGTCCCTAATGGATGTCTGAATTTTTCACACTATATCTAAGGGAGACACCAGACACTCTCCTGAGAAAACCCATTTCAGCCACTTGTATCCACGATCTCATTCTTTCGAAAGAACAAGATCACGGATATCTAATACATATCCACGATTATTTTCTATTTGCTATTGTGTTGCACGCGCACGCACACACACACACACACACTTATTTATTTTTAGTTGAGTAGCGACCTGTCCAGTGTTTCTCCACCCTCTGCTCAATGAGTGTTGGGATAGGCTCCAGCACATCCATAACCCGACTTCAGATTAGTGGTTGACAACGGATGGATGGATTTAAAAAATATATATTGTTAATCAGGTATGATATATTTAGGTTTCTCAGATTTCACTGTATTTAGCTAGAGCAAGCTTGGTCAGGATTTGAGCACTAAACTACCAGCAAGCACCAGGCCATATTCCAACAGGGCATGAACAGCTCAGGTATGGTCACATCAGACCAATAAGCCAACACATACATACACACCATACCATGCTTCAACAGAAAGATGATTCTGCCCACTGAAATCTGGTGCATACCCCAATGGGGTATATTCATACTCTACATTCCAGCAATATCCCTTCATCAAGGATTGGCTGACAACTAGAAATATTACAGGTCATGCGTTCAGTGGCCAGAGTGTGTCCTAAGAAGAAACCAAGTCAACATGTCCAAGTGTGGTGGGTGTTGTGAAACGCATGACTGACATTGGTACAGTCCACCCTTGCTATATTTAGGTATGCACATTGCACACAGCTACGAAAACAGAGAATTATGTGCACCCTAATATACACATATGCACAACTTGTTAACACTGTACTGTAGAGTCGCTGCTTAGTGTTTGGTAACCTTCAGCATGGCAGCTTAACCAGACTTATACTTCACATGTGCTCCATGTTTACATCAGACAGAAGTTTTCACACAATCAAGAAGCAGTGACCCTGGCTCGGTGGCAAAAATAAAGGAGAAAAGAAAATATAGTAACTGATGAAACTGTAGAGCTTGTGAACCGCTTGACAACATATTGCATCATGGCAGATGGGCTGCTGTTATGAAGCTACCCTGCACCTTGATAAGAACCAGCAAATCCAATGTTCTATAAATCCAACACACACCAGGGAAGATAACCTCAATGCTGAAGGAAATGTTTAGACTTTAGGGGCAAAGCCAAGTCAAATGGCTAGAGCTGCACAAAACCCAAAGGAAAGAAGTCTTGATGCATGCTCAATAAGGAAAGAAGCACAGCTGCCATTTTGTTTCCAGGTCACCCATTAATCCCCAACCCAAACCAGGAAGAGAAGTGCCTTCTTTTTCCTGAAAGAGTCAACAGGCCTCATTGGATGGTTGGGCCTTACTATTCTATCAACCAGCTGGCTTTTAAGAGGAGGACCTTTAGCCGACAGCTGGCCTTGGTGTGTGAACCTGATGGATAACAACACCTTGAAAAAAGCAGAGGTCCTGCCTCTGGCAAAATGATGAGTGGCCAAATCATAAGTAATAAATTATAATCTAAGTCATATTTTAATCATTTAATTATGTAGCAGTCAAATAAAACATTAATAAAATAACATTTTGCCACACAGTGCATGCTTCGGGAACTGACATGCTAGAGGCTGTGAATTCAAACCACCGTGTGTGTGCGCGTCTGTGTGTGTGTGTGTGGGGGGGTGTCAAGGAAGGGCATCCAGCCTTAATTCTTCACGCCTGACCTGGAATGAATTGGCAACCTGTCCAAGGCTGTTTCTCCACCTTCCACCAAACAAGTGCTGGGCACTCGTTTGGTGGAACGTTTGGTGGATAGGCATGAATAGATCCACGACCCAACTTCAGACAAGCTTTTTAACCAGTTAATGAAAATAAATAACTGATAGTCACACAAAAAAAGAGTTGAATCAGTTCAACTGGATCAGAGGTTTAAACTTCTGATCCAGTTGAACTGATTCACCTCTTTTTTGTGATTTCCATACCTGGATTATTGAGCATGCATCAAGCCAAATAACGGATAGATTAGTCAATAATGAAAATAATTAATAGCTGCAGCCTTACTGAGTTTCCAGACCCCAGGCAGCAGACCATCTATAGGCTGGCTCCAGCAACACAGCCCACAGTTCCAGACTGCATCTCTACACAGAGGAACTGCCCTACCTGAGTGCTACGGCAGTTGCCATAGCAACTGGGGGCAGACAATACCTCTCTGTAGCCACTGGAGTACATTGAAGTAGGCTGTAAAGCGTCCTTTTCCTTCATTCACCAAAACCAAGGAAGGTGCCCCTCATTGCAGCACTGGGATCAGATTATGGATTCCCACATCCTAAGGCCTCAGAGGAACACAGAGACTTTACTTGACTTGTTATCAATTTGACAGGGCACTGTCTGGTCAGTGGTTAGCTTGCGTGTGTGTGGAGGGGATCCTGTTGTGAAATGAAATACCCTCACACCCATTCACCAGAAGCATGTTCGTTCCCTGCACAAGGCTGGGAAAGCACCAAAGTTTATAGGTCATTCATATAATCATTTCAAGGAACCCAAAAAGCTTTCCTGAGCATATTTTGAGCAACATGATAATAACCAAGTCCTATAACAGGATGGAAAGCAACTTTATCTGCTTGTCATATTATAATGATGAAATTTGACCTCCGCATTTAACCCATCCTGTTGTACAGCACACAGGGAGCAGTTAGGGCAGTGATCCTCACACTTTTTTAGCATGCGAGCTACTTATAAAAGGACCAGATCAAAATGATCTATAGGGGCTCAATAGGTCTATCGCTTGATTGATATACCGTATATCAATTGATATACGGTATATCTATCTAGTGACGAATGAATGATAAGCTGGCGTCTATTTTTTTATGCCAAGCAATCTACCAAAACTACCTTTGAGATCGACTGGTAGATCGCGATCAACGTATTGAGCACCCCTGAGTTAGGGGCTCACTGTCCTGCTCAAGGACAGTTCAATACACTCTGAAGGAGCCAAGAATCAAACCTGTAACCTTCCAAATACTAGATTTACTAACGTTAGACCCTTCTGTCTAACTTAAGTAAATCAATTAACATAAAAATCCCACCCCTATAGAGGAATCCATATTAGTGGATCTCTACGTCAAGGGATTGTCACAAAAATGAGGGGAGGGTGGAGACAGGATGAGGGTTTGACAATGGGAAACAAAGAAGAAGAAAAGGTGGAGTTTGCTTAATGTGATTACCATGTGCACTAGTCAGACACACTAACCTAATACCCTACATTTGAAACGCATGCCAACTATCCACAAACGTCCACATCCACAAAAGAAAATCCCTTTCACTCAGCTATTTTGCCAGCACACATACTAAACACACACAAACAAAACGATACCTATATGCCCCTAAACTCTCATTTTACCTCTTGGAATCGACACATCCATGCTCAAAGAAAACCAGTGACACCGATGGTTGAAGGTGAGCCAGAGTAACTAAGCCTATTAAATTGCAAAGGAGTCCAATAGTGGGCCAGGAGTGGGAAAGGCTCTGGCCGGGTCTAAGTCAGTGACTAGGACTTCTCTCTAAACCCATCTAATTTTTGCGTTTGTGTGTGTAACGATCATGTGCCAGTTAGGCAGTGAGGTAGGACCTTTCATTAGCGTAAGCAGCTTTTGATTCTCTCTGGCTCCACTAAGCCTTTCACAGAACGGCCAAGCAGACTCAGGGCCTCACACACACCCGAGCTCTCCAGATCAGAAGCTCAGAAACTGTGGCCCTGTATCTCCTGAATCGTTTTCCTGGGTGGGGCCACAGGTTAGTTCCCCTGCAGATTCAGAAAGGCTTTAGAACAATTAATCTCACCGGAGATTATTATAACTCCTCAACATATAGTACTGCGAGGCCGTGGTAGCTCAGTGCTAGAGCAAACACTTTGGGAAATGACGAGCAAGATGTTGTGGGTTCAAACCCACCACGGGGTGTCTGGACGAGCATACAGCCTTAATCCCCCAAGCTCCGTCTAAATCCATATTCCATCCCATGACGTGGGAACTAATTGTGTCACGTAAAAAACGAACCTCTCTCCCTAGTTAGGCTTTACCTGTAGGGTGTAATTAAAATATACAGCTGTCATCATAAAACCACAGTACACCACAAATATGAAAGTATAGTAAAATACAAACAACAACATACATTACAGTTTAAAAACAGAAAAAAACCATCAACATCCATCCATCCTCAACAGCTTAGCTGAAATCTGGTCACGGAGTCGTGTTGGAGCCTATCCCAGCGTTCATTGGGCAAAAAGCGGGGAACAAACTGGACAGGTCACCATTCTATCTCAGAACTTGAGAACATGTGGGTTCATTGTCTTGCTCAAGGAGATAGCAACACAATTTCTGCAGGGGTTGGGGATCAAACCACGAATCTTCTATAAACTAGACAATGCCCTACCACCTGAGATACGAGATAGCCCCTTTCAAATCTAACCAGTTAGGGTCGATTATGGCTGGGACTATGATTATAAATGCCACAATGTAAATTCAACGTATTGCCTTCAGGATTGAAAATAAAGCAATACTGGCCATTTTCAACTACAGTTGGTGTTTCTATGTAAAACAAATATGTGTTAGCACTAGCAAGAGTCAGGTTTATCAAACAAAAACGGCAACAGCAACTATTATGTTACCATAGAAAAAAAATCTCACCCTCTTGTGTTGCCAAATAAAGTCCCACGAGCATATCACTGTATGCATCAGCATCATGTAAGAGATATATTCAACCGGGAGAGGGGGAGTTCATTCAAAGGCCTCCAAGTTGCAACCTTTCACAACAGGGTATAACATTAATGACATGTGGTCACTGCTATGTAAACACCTCTTCAGAAAATGACCTGGACACAGTAAACTCTCCTTGCATCACCTTTGGTGTCACCTCAAGTATGGAGATGGGCGTGCTTCGTCAACCAGGAAAGCAGAGATCCCTGTGTTCTACCGATTAGAGTAGACACAAACTGGCATTAAAACAGCAAAACATAAAAGGCATATGCATTTAGAATTGTTTTCATCCATGATCATCATCTTCTTCTTTCAGCCTGTTTCATGTTTTTCAGGGGACGACACAGCGGATTTTATAGTTTCCATTGGTGCCCTTGTCTAGTGGCTTCAATCTATCCGCTATGAAATGTCAATGCACATGTTGATTTGGCTAAATTTTATGCCAGATGCCCTTCGTGACAACCATTAATCCTAAAGATGGGAACACGGGTAAATTGCTGGGTGACACCACGGTATTCATGGACTTGCACCGATTCCACGGCATAGCTCAGGGGATAGGTTGGTTATTTAGGAATCAGAAGATTGTTGTTGGAACCTCAGCTCCTCCAGAAAGTTGAACTCTCTTTGAGCAAGACAATAAACCCTTAACTGCTCAAGCCCTGTGATGGAATGGCAACCTGTACAGGAAGTTTCCCCTCATCTTTTCCCCAATGAGCACTGGGTTAGGCTCCAGCATGACTCCGCAACCCAATTTTAGATAAGAGGTTGACAATGGATGTTTTTTAGTCACCCAGTTCTCCCTTCAAAATATGAATAGATCCTCACAATACTTTGGTAGGCCAAATAGAATTCCTGCAACAGCCATCTTGGATAAGTAAACTGACTATCTAATTCTTCTTGAATAGAAATATTAATCCATAGCGGTGACAACTTGCCAAGGTTATCACAAAAGGGACAACAAGCGTCGTTGCCCTAATAAGTAATGACTTCCTCTTTTTCATGCTATGTATGCTCATAGCTAACTACATATTCACAAAAGCGTCATTCAAAACGACCACAACCACCTACTCCAACCTCCCTAAAGGCCCACATAAAAGTGCACAGACTGCTCCCAAGAAAGTAGGACACGTCTGAACATGAACCATGTCTCCATATTAACAGAGATGGGGTTTTGCATCCCAGAGGCATATTTACCTCAAGGAAGTAGTCATTCTGAACCCTCACAAACACGATCATCTCCATTAGGGTTTTCATTTGTAGGGTAAACATTGACTGGAGGCTAGACAAACAGTTTTTTGACAGCTGAGTTATCTCATACATACAGAATTATTTGTGCCAGAGATGTTTACTATCAGTTAGACACAATTAAGAACAGAAGTCTGCATTTGGTAGAGTGCTTAGTATTGCAGGAGCCACACAAAACAGAGGAATGGGACTCATATGCAAAATAGATATTCCAATACAAGATTTACTTGACCAATGTTAACATTTGGACCAAGACGTCTTCATCAAACCTCTGATATGAAGTCCAATCACAGACTATGGTATGACATACGTTTATCTGAAAATGTGGGAAAGTCAGGGGTCGATTCCCACCTGGAACCATCCATATTGCAATACAGCCGTTTGGATGAAAAGCGCTTTGTGATCCCTTCGCAGGAGGAATAAACGGAAGCCCTTCGTATAAAATGCCTCCGTTTATTCCTCCGTTATCATTCCAGGACGCTTCAAGGTGCAAAACACTTTAACATGTGTGTAGCTGCCCCGCATGTGAGCCGTGGTTACAAACAGATGAATAAAAACTCGGGATCTGTTAAACCATAGATGGACAAGAATATGTATAAAATCTGATCCACACCACACCATTTGGAATCACCATTGTTCACTAGCGGTACGAACGCCTTTCTGCTCCCAGCTTCGTGACGTGAGTTTATTGTAAACGACAACTGCTTGGATAAGACCTTTCACACCACACAAAACTGAAGAATAAAATCACATTCTTAAGGTTTTAAACATCATTTTTATTGAATTAGGACAGAAGTGGCTCGGTTAAGAGCTTGCTGTGGGTTTTTTCCACCTTTTCTGCTTGCGAACATTAACGTTAGCTTGCCGTGCTAGTTAGCTTGCGTGAAAGGTTAACTTAGTTAAGGTGGCGTTTCAACGGAACAACACTGCTGATAATTTCACGTATAAACGTCTCATTTGATGGATTCAGTTTCAAATAAATTAAAGTGTGGCGGTGTGAGGATTTATTCGTAAACGCTGGGCTGTGTTTGGTGTAGTCCAAACGCGTCGGGGCAGTTCACAACATCGGTGGTGTAAAATGGCAGCCTAGCTTCTCCTCGGTAATGAGTCAGGAAAACATTAGCGGCTAAGCTAGCCTGGCTATGCTAGCGGCTAGCCAGCCTAAACCAACAGAAAGGTGCGTCTCTGACATGTTGTACCCCCCTGTGAAACGGCTCCTTACCATCTTCAGGGCTGTGTGGTGCCTTTGGAGCTGGTTCTGGGTGTGTGCCGGTGAGGCTCTCTCTCCGGGCTGGCTCTCAGCTCTGTGTGGGCTGCTGGTATCTGCGACGGGCTGTCAGGCGCTCCGGCGTTCAGGTTCTGTCGTTTCGCACAAAGATCAGCGGGACGGCCGCGGACATGGCGTCAGAGCATGGCGTCACTATGCGGGACTACAAACATGGCCGCCGAGAAACTACAAATGTTGCAATGTTGCCCACAACCTGCACCCCTAACCCCCTGACCCTAAACCCCCCCCAACCTCCTTTCACTTCGAGACCATATATGGTGTTTGAGATCGAAGTTAACTGAGATTTGGGGTTCAATGTTGGATCTATTCAAATAGTAATTTTCTGTATTTACATACACTTCGTTCTTGTATGAAAATTAAAACAGATGCCTTATAATCTGTTTATAACCTGCTTATCCCTTGTAGCAGTACTAAAAACAATAACGATATAACACAACACAATTAGATAGCTGATGAGGTATACACATATAATTTTATTACAATTATTATTATATATGATTATAACTTTATTACTGTTATCATCATCATCATCATCATCATCATCAACAACAAAATCATCATCATCATCATAGCTATCTTATAAGAAAGAAGGAAGGAATAAAGCCAATTCATTTTCTATTTGTATTCTTATAACTAAATATGTCCTCAACTCATCCTATTGCACAGGAGGAAGGAGCAGCTTCCCGGGACAGAACTCCAGTTCTTTTTCCTATTGGGTTGCTTGGGGGGTATTAACTTCAACATGGATGTCTCTTTTTGACAACCCTTCCTGACACGGGGACAAGATATAAATTCCACATAGAAAAGACTTGGGATTTGAACCTGGGATTTGAACCAGGGACCCTCATGTTGTGAGGAAACAGTGCTAACCACTGGGTCACTATGCTCCCCAAACAAGAGTTAAGATTACAATAATAGTAAAAGCTGGTTTGAAATTCTGTAGAATCAGTCCTCAAAAAATAAACAAAATATTACAGACTATGACAATTAAAATGTCTTACAATATTACAAAGTTTTAGATATAACCAATTAACATGGATGTCTCATTCAGGTTAGTTTACCCTGTCCTTGCTATCATATTTCCTTATTAACTCCAATATGTCTCAAAAGGGGTCCCCAACATCAGCCCTTCCGTCATATTCTGCAAAGATCTCTGTGAAGAATACTGTGAAGGCTTTAAAACTGGTGTACAGCGTCCTCTAGTGGCTACAGGGAAAGTAACTGGTGAGGGGAGCAGAACAGTGTCACTGACTGTCATTGCGATGGTGGATTTATGACCACACACACACACACAAACACACACACACAAACACACACACACACAAATGCAATATCGATTTCTCTTTGTTACAATAGGTTTTATTATATTTACAATACAGACCAAATGAATTGTCCCAGTTTGGGCCAAATAAAAAACAATGACTATCTTTTTTTCATGGCACCTTCTAGACTGTTTGTGACAGCTCTAGCTGCCCATCATTCTCAGTGTTCATACTCTCTGTGTGTGTGTGTGGGGGGGGAAAGTGAGTCTGGGCCTGTGGGGGTCTCCTCTTCACCCAGGCCTCCATTAGACATTGGGTTGGTGATGCTGTAGAGAAGTATGGTACTGTTCCATGGTGATGTTTGAGATGGATGCATCTGTGTACATTGTCAGTCTCAGAGTCCAACATGTGTCTTTGTATTGCTTCATTATGACAAAGTATTCTCCTGCAATGTTTTATTTCTGAATCTGTCCTCACACTGTTGCCCACAGCTGTCTGTCCGAGAAGGATCCAATGAGTGGGTGAAGTTGTTCTTTATGTGCATGGACTTTTTTCCCCTTTCGCTCATCCAGATCAATAAGGACAATGAGTGCAGTCCGTTTGGTTGCGTCTGCCTGTTTCTGGTCTGATCTGACCTCTGACCTGATCCCCAGCCCCTGGAGAAAGCCTGTCAAAATGTCCCTGAGGAAGACCCCTAACTGCTACGCAGGTGCTGCAGCTGTCCACTGCTCCAATAAGACGGGTCAGATGCAGGGAACACTTTTCACCGTATGTACGTACAATGGACTTTTTCTCCTCCTCCTCCTCCTCCTCCTCCTCACTGTGTGGAGATAGATCTAAATCAGACAGAAACTCTGATCTATGCAAACACACTTGACTTAAAAGGATCAGTAAGGGGAACCAACATGAAACTGCACAGCCCAGTGTTACTGGAGGTCATGTTTCTACTTATTGGTGATCTATTTGACACGGGGACAGAGCAAAGCCGTGTGTGCTCTGTTCGGCGTCTCTCAGCCGCCAGGAAGAAAGGGACGAGGGCCTCTATCATCTCATCGGGACCGCTGTGGGCTCGAGCACATGCCTCTTCATCTGAAACAACACACACATTAGCCACGATCACACAAGCTAGCATCTACCTGACCACGTGTAGGAGCAGTGGGCCCACTCGGAGAGGAAGCCTGAGTTAGAAGATGACCTGACAGTTCCTGATGGCCCACAGATGCTGAAGACATGTGTAAGGCCGACAGCCTGATATACTCTGACCTTAACACAGCCAGTCCCCTCGACATACACTACATGGGACCGTTACGGGAGATGCTTAACGTGCGACACGTGAAGAAGAGCTGCTGCCGCACCTGTCTCTGTCTCCTCCTCGCCTGCATCTCCTGCTGTTGCCTCAAACGCACCTCCTGCAGACTCAAACAGCCACCTTTGGACACACATGCACACACAGCACAGCATGCAGTGTAAAAACAGATCCGGGGTTCAACGCCTGTGCCTGTTAAGTACTGATATGTGCACACTGTTACATCTGTCTGCGTGAGTACACGCGTGTACGTGTGCACGTGCATGTCCATGCCTTCAGTCAACATCATCTGCATGTGTGTGTGTGTGTGTGTGTGTATGGGTCAGACTTATTGTGGGTGCGGTCTCACCGACACTGCTGGGGTTGATGGAGACGTAGGCCATTGCCTTGCTCAGCCTCAGCTCCTCCAGGGCGGCCAGCTCAGCCTCTGCCTCTGCCCGCACAAACACACAGGAGCCAGTCACACAACAGCTCCTCAACCAGTGGCCAAAGCTGCACGGCGGGGTTCAAGCCCCCCCCCCCCCCGGTCTGCCAGAGGACAGGACGGAGCTTCTCAACTCACTTTTCTGGATCTCTCTCCTCCTCCTGGGGTTTGGTGGGATGACTGTGAAGGCTTTGTGGCTGAAACAAGATAAAGAGGAGAAAGATGGGCTGTCTCTTTTTTTTTTTTGCCGCTACGAGTTGTGACTCTCCGCCATGTGGTGAATTGTCTGGTCCAGATGGATTCACCACCAGCAGAGTCAGCGGGACTCTGACAGGACACACACAGACGCCCAGGGACGGATGGGTCGGACCCGGAGCTTCCAGCTGGACGGGAGGAGGTGAAGTGGGAGATCAGCAAAATAAAAAGTCAAAATGGTGGACAGCTTCTGCATGCTCAGTGGTGTTTGGCTGGCCTGGTAGAGAGCAGCTCACCGGGACCGATCCCTCGTGGTGCCGGAGAACTCTGCAAGGCCCGCGTCACGGAGGGCCGTCTGCAGCCTGCTGTTCACACAGGCATCATGTCCACCACGGAGCTGCAGAGAGCAGCATCTTGGCAGTAGTTAGCGTGCCAGCGGGAGGCAAATCCAGCAGGATTAGTCCACTGCAGCAGATGGCCCCGTGCCACAAAGCTGGAGCGTATGGCCTACACCTGTGCACCTATGTGAGAGCCGCTGGGTTTGATCCCGAGCTAGAAGACTGCGTGAGGGAAAGGGAGGAGGGGAAGCCACATTGTTCACCATCTGCATTCTCACAGTGACATGTGTCCTCTGCATCCTACCGTATGGGAGTAGTGGGGAGCTGCAGTACGCAGGGAGCTACAT
>OMLC01043165.1:0-13847 GCA_900302585.1 Regalecus glesne | reverse complement strand
CTACAGACCAGGACTCTACAGTCTCCACCATCTACGACCAGTGGACACTCTGTCAAAGATGAGGATGTTCACATCCTTGATAGGGAGGAACGCTGGTCTGAAAGGGGGGTTAAAGACCATCTATGTGAAGAGGGAACCACCATCCTGAACAAAGGTGGGGGTCTGAGAGTCCATGTGTCATCATGTGACAATGCTGTGATTGATCCTATTCCCCAGTCCTCTTTGAATAGTCCTCATGACCACTGAATGTCCAGTCAATGAGCAGCTCTCATATGAAGCCAGCCTTTAGTGGTGTGGTATCACTGTGTTGTTGATCAGGGTGGGGATGCTGCAGTCAGCTCAGCCTCAACATGTCTCCTGGCGGAGAGAGGACACGTCTCTCAATAAACTAATGATCCAGGTGAACTGGTTCACCTTTATTGTCCATCTAAAAGCACTTTAATCTTGTTGCCTCAACTTCCTGCTAATTTTCTTTTTCTTTATCCCTGACTACTCAGTGACAGCTACCCTGATCCAGACTACCTGAAGAATGTGAGGAAGATACTTAAAGACAAAGGCATTGAATAACAGGCAGACTGGAAAACAGAACAAGCGATGGTTGGATGACGGATGAAAGTTGTAAACCAGAAGAGAGGGAAAGAGAGGAAGTATAGCAGTTCAGTAAAGATCTAAACTTACAAAGATGGTGTAGAGTAAATTGCTAGGTTTCTTTTTATATTAGTTTCTATTTGCCAAGTGGATTGCACAATATGTATATTTAATGTTTACAAAATAACATCACTTTTTTCTTGATATTTCATTTGGGTCTTGTTGAACCATTCTTAGTTTTTTCACTTGCCTGAGACCAACATACAATGAGAGACCCTAGCAGGAGCACAAGGCTCCAGACAGCTCTCTGGTTCACAGGGACACACAAACCTCTCCAACATGATAAGGCGATGCTCAGTGAGTGGAGTGCACACCTGGGAGTCAGCATTGTGGGTTCCTGTCTTGCTGCATAGCTCTTGGTAAATGTGACACATTCACCGTAAAGTGCTTTGAATGGTCGTTAGACTAGAAAAGTGCCCTATAAGAACAAGTGCATTTACCATTTACTATGATGTACAAAATAGGGGTGGCATAGTGCAGGAGATAGGGCAGTCATCTAGTAATTTGGAGATTGGTGATTTGATCCCCAGTTCCTTCAGAAGGCTTGTCAAAGTTTCCTTGATCATGACATTGAACTCCTAACTGTTCAAGCCCTGCAATAGAATGGTGACTTATCCAGGACATTTCACCACCTTTCGCCCAATGAGTGCCGTGATAGGTGCCAGCATGACTGTGTAACCCAACTTAGGATAAGTGATTGTCAATGGATGGGTAGATAAGTAAAAAAAGGGCCCACACACACACACACACACACACACACACACACACACACACACACACACACATATATACATGCATACATACATATGGGGCCATGGTAGAGTGCACTTTAGGTACTGATGAACCAGACGCTGTAGGTTTGAACTCACTGTAGGGTATCAGGAAAGGCATCTGGCCTTAATCCCCCAAACACCATCTAAGTCCATGTCCATCCCCACAATATGGGGACAAATCACGGCAGGTAAAATGAAAATGGACCTCTCATATTTGTTATATAGCATGCAGTAAATATCAGCTGAGATTACTTAACATGTACAGGGATGTCCTTTTTAGCTTGAAAAAATATTTGATACAAAAAGTTAGATTTAAAAGTGGGACAATATTTTCTGTGTTTCAGTGATTTTTTTGTTAATAATGATATCAATGGCAGTTTAAACAGACTTTGAAGTGATGACTGCCTATATAGGACAACATAAATAAGTCATATACCTCAAAGCGAGTGGTCATTTTTGTCATGACCACTCCTGGTTCCAGACACTCTGGCCCTTGCTCCATCCTGCTCTGACAACACTATCCTAGTCCTGAATCCTGTCCAGTTCTCCTGTATCACCGATTTACCCCAATGCTGTTGATTATTCAATTACGTATCTATGGATTTAAGTCTTGGTATTTAGTTTGGTAGTTGTCAGAGCTACTATGTCTGTGCCATGTCATCACCAAATTATTATGTGTGTCCCTGATTCCCTCTTGTTTCCTCGCAGTAAACCTTTTTTTCACTTGTTACCACATCTAAATTTGGGTCCTCAGTTCCTGCTCCCACCATGACAGTGTTGTTTTTGTGTCTTTGCTTTAAAAGAAGGAAAGCAATTCAACCCAAATCCTGGTAATGAACACAACCACTTGTTTTCTTTAATACTCCTCTTTTCTCGAGTTAATTTAAACAAGCTCTAAGAGTGTCCTTTTATACTGCAACCTACATTATGATATATTTGAATGTGTTTCAAATGGAACCCATCATGACATTGCCATACTATTGGAACAGAGGCAAGACGGAGTCAATGGGTTTTTAACCTTTAACAAAACGGTGAATTAATCATTTATAATTTGGTGGAAATGTGCCTTGATATATATACAGATGCAAAGAGATATGCCAGTATCTCCCCTCAGCAGGTTTTCCTTATACAGGTGTAAGGGAGCGCTGCTGTTTATTGGGCTTATTTTTCTTCTCCATTGCTGCCCTTGCTACCATTGCGCTGCTCGGTTATTGGTCCAGATTGCTAAGTGTGAACTTTCCCAGGGTGATGGCAGGCCCTTCTGTTCTTTTCAAACTGAGTTACAGCCAGGCCCTCACACACACACAATAAAGTCTAATCACATTGGTTGCTCCCATTTGGGAGGCCTCTGTCTTCCAGGGGCGCCTCTTAAACCACTTTCTCCTGGACGCTCTCAAACATACTCATCTGTCCACGACTGGCAGCCAAACACTGTTGCAGGTGACACGGATGATGAAATCTGTCTTCACTTCAGCATGCATCCACTCGCACACATTTTCTCAATTGACCGCTCCCACCTCACACACTAAGAGCCGTGCACATTTGACAGAGCACATGTATGTATGTGCACTATGTCGCACAAACACATACATACCATAGCCACACACATACTATGTTAATTCCCTTTTGTTTGCTGAGTGCAGTGTTGTTGTGGCTCTGGATCTGCCCAGCTGTGTGTAGGGAGGGCTCATGATTATTTCTTTTCCATGTCAAACACATTGTTGAATTTTAACAACATCTGTACAGTGGAACACATAATGCCCATGGGTAGCTAGTGTACCATATTGATTTTCTCTATAATCCCTTTCTCATGTTTTGCCTTTTTGCAGTTCTTTTAAGTAAAACTATCTAGTGGAATATGAGCAGGAATCGTGACTGAGGGCCACTTAAGACTAGAATAATCTTTTAGTCTATAAATGACATAGAAGGCAGACTGTTTGTATTCTCTCTCTCTCTCCTATTCTCCCTCTGTTGGTCTCACCCTCACTATTTGGGTATGCCTACTGTCCCTTTGTTAGCAGTGATAAATGGGCCACAGTGCTGTTTAATTAAGCGCTTTAATTTGGCTGACAATTAGAAGTGATCCCTTTGGAAGACAAAGCAGATTGTGGAATTGGTAATTAAAAGACTGGGGGCCACTGAAGATGGATGTAGTCTGTATGGCCCTCACCTGTTTCCCAAGCAAGTCTATGGTCAGTTACACTGTCACCAAAAGAATCACTTGTTTGTTCTCCAATCAGCAACACCAATCACAATGTGTGGCAAATACTGTGACTTTGTAACACAAAGAACTATTGAGTAAAGTTACAAAGATTTCTTTTGTGTGTGTTTGGCAGGATGTCTGAATCTGTCTGTCCGTCTATCCATCTGCATGACAAAATGACGGAGGACAGCTTTCATGTAATATATTCAGGCTGTGGTGGCTCAGCAGGTAGAGCATATGCCAGGAAGTCAGGATAGATGTGAGGCATTCATTGTGAAGCTCTTTGAGATTTAAATTTGGACGTGTAAGAACAAGTCCAAATTGTCCAAGCTATATAGACTAAAGTCTGCAAAAATCCTTTAAAAAATCTTTAGCTATTAAGAAGTGTGTAAGATCAAATTCCACACTGTCAATCATGCTCATGATTATGAAAATAAAATGTTCATAAGCTTTGCAAATAAAAAGTTGGATGTAATTGAAAGAAACAGTGAAAGAGGGGGTCCATGTAAAAGGCATCATTCCTATTATCACTAAATCATATTTAGACATGAAAAAGTTTTAAAACAGAAGCAAACACTAAAAAAATCTGATATTGAAAAAATGTTTGTACATAGATTATTTGCAGTTCTATTTATAAATAAAAGCATTGCAAACATGAAGAATGATGAGGGAATTATAAGATCAGTAAATTAAGAGACTCAATTCAGAGAACTTAGTCCATTTGAATCCAAACACCATGACCAGTCACGCCATGAAGAACTGCTGCATTATTGATTAGATGATGGAAGTGGTGAGATGAAACTGGTTGTGTTTAATATGGCTTAGATGGCTTGATTGAATACTGCAGATTCGATACTGCAAAACTACGTCCTTATAATGTAGTGTTCAAGTGAAAAACATATTTTTCCCGAAATGAAAATAAAGCATTGGCTGATGGGTTGGCCCTGCTGAATATCGTACAGCAGCTGAGACTCTTTCAAGGCTTTTCTTTCTCAAATCAAATGATGCTATGAGATAGACTTCTATGGAGCTTCTAATCGTTATGACACATTGAGCTTTTCAAAGAAAGTACAATACAGTAGAGAAGTATTTCTTTGTAATAAAGCCTGTTTTGCTCGTCATTCTACAATATTTGTCAACAACTTTACACTGGGTGCTGCATTAAAAGTGCTGTGTGTAATATTTTAGCTATCCTGAAGCATAGTATAACAAATCCACTCAAGCAGGTATGCTAAATGTCACTGTTAGAAGCGAAGTTAATGCCTATCTTCTCCAACTATTTCTGCTTTCAGAAACACAGAAGCTGGGCGACAAAGTTGTCATCTGATTCTCTACGACCAAAATACTTTGCTTCCCCTCTCAGTCCTCCCGAAACTATACAGCAGTTACAATAAACTCTTGGTGTGGATTCAAGTCACAAAAGTTAGACTCGAGTCAGACTAGAGTTACAGCTTTGATTACTTTGGACTTGACTTGATAACATTGACAAATACTTGCAATTCAACTTTGACATTGACACCAATGACTCATGACTTGACCTGGACTCAAGTCTTTTGATTTGAAAGACTTGATGTCTTCTCATAGCCCAAAGCTTTAATGTGCATGTCAAGTGTCCAGACGATCAAACCTTTCCATTTTATTTCCATAATTCACCTGTCACTAAGCACCGCCCTTAGAACGCAGATGAGCCAATGACAATCCAGCCTTAACTGTGCTCGGACTTCAGCTCGGACAACTCCATTGAAAGCAACAGGGAGGGAGGCATGATATACCATTTTAATGGTGGATTTATATTGTTTATGTAAAAAATACAATGGTCAAACGATGCACTTTGGGTTCATGTAACACGGACAGTCGGTAACCCAAGAGCCTGCAGTCTGGGGTTCATTTCCTCCCTTTTGTCGAGCCACAATGGGACAAGTTAAAGTGTGTTCTGTGGATCAGACTGTGACACAGACCAGAATACCAACCGAATGTCAACAAGATCAATAACGACGTCTGCATCTGTTCAGAGGTAAGACGACGTTGAATATACTCATCACTTTGTCACAAACGATAGTAGCCTTCCTTTCCCCTCCTTAGTAAAGTTAGAAAATCGCTGCTAACACACCACAATCGCTAGCCTATAGCCTACCTGTCAAGTGATGCCCAACTTGTCTACATAATGCAAACGCTGGGTTACATGTCTTTAAGGCAGTGTGGATTTATTTGACACGTGTTTGATCGCTATCTAGACAGCTAGCATAACGTCAGCGGTTTGCTATGCTAATACTTTCATTAAACATTACAATTTGGGACAGAGCCAGGCTGATATCACTCATAACATGTTTCTACATTTGAAAAGCTAAATAGATAAATAAATAAATAAAAATACCCTGCTGTACATGAACAATGCTGGCCCTGAATGTCATCGTTGTCAATCTCGATGTACTTTGTCTGGTAAGGTTTTTCCCTTTTGCAAATTGATCTGTATATCCTCACCTCCAATTTGAGCTTGTCATATTCTGTATGCATTTCAAAGTTTAGAATATACCCCACCATGGCGTAATATAGTCCCTTTTGAATCCTTCTGGAGGAAATTAAATCATGTTTAGCCCAAATCTTCTACAAAGCCTGCTGTCATATATGATCAGCTGCCCTTTTCCATATGTTATTATGTAGTCTGGTTTATTTGTCCGAATTCGTCATGGTAACAATGGGGAGGCAGGGACGCTTAGCAACAGGTCAATTATGAATCCACTTTAAATCAATATGTGATCTTAATTTTTAAAAAGTCATATGTACAAATTCAGGCGCGGCCATAGCTCAGTGGGTAGAGCGGTCGTCTGGCGATCAGAAGGTTGCAGGTTCGATCCCCGGTCCTGCATACAGCATGTCGAGGTGTCCTTGAGCAAGACACTGAACCCCTAACTGCTCCCCGAGCGCCACCTGGTGGCAGCTCACTGCTCCTATACAATAGGTTGGGTCAAAAATGCAGAGAAATCCACATTTCCCCTTGTGGGACTGATAAGGGAATCCTTTATTTCTTTCTCAGTAATTGTGTGTCGAATATTGTGAAGTGCTTTGAGTGGTCACTAGACTAGAAAAGCTCTATTTAGAAATAAGTCCATCTACTATCCATAAAGTGTGCCTGGTTGCACAAGATGGAAGGTCCAGTTAAGTTTTTTCCAGCATTTAGACTGCAAATCCAATACGTTAAGTGTCCCCTAGAGTATCAATGTCTATCGATCAGATCAAAACCGTTGCATACTCACTTCTTTTTCATCAATGGTGCCAAATGTTTTGAGATTGCCCCAATAACATTCCTAGAAAACACCACAGAGAGATGAGTACACTACTCCTCCTCCATTAATCAAACACTACAGCAACCATTAGGCAAGCTATCCTTGTAAAACTTGAGTTCTTCTAAGTTTGGCCTTAGATGAAAGGTTTACCTAACGTCATGTTAACCGCCCAAAAATAATCATTTGAACAAAATTTGACAGAAGGAACAAAACAAAAAAATCTCTTTACTCTCAGTCAATTGATGGTGTTTTCTTAACCCTAACTGACCCAAAGGCCCTGGTCTCTCCTTCCAGGAATATAGATTATTATACCAGCTTAAAGAATATTCATAAAAAATTATATAAAACATGTGGAAATAATAAAAACATACAGTACTTTTCTTCCTCACTTAAAATATCAATGGTTCTGATGTTATTTAATGCCAGATTAAAGGAAACAGCTAAAACGAGTCAACTGAGTATAACACGTGTGTGTGATGAAGATCAAGAAAGGCTGACAGCAGAGCAGGAAGGAGAGCAAACAAACAAACGGAGGCCGAGAGGCACCCATGCCTCTTTTTAAGGCAAAAACAGGAAAGAAAAAAAAAACAATGTTACATCCCCCCTTCATTTTACACAATACCTTTCAATACTGCAGTCAAACCAGGATCAAATGCACTACTCAGTGGGAAGGAGAAGAGAATGGAACAACTTCCACTGCTGACTTTTGAACTAACTATTGCTTCAAGATGGAGTATCCAGCTAGAATCTCATGGCATTCAAATGACTGGGTATCATTAGCCCTGGTTGAGAGAGTAAAACAAAAACCACCCCACAGACAGTACATCAAGCTAAATGCAACATATTGGGGGGGGGTCTTCAGAATAAAAATGAAAAAAAGAACAAAATTAGACATTGAATACAAGTCCATCCCTACTCACCAGGATAGGCTAATCAGTATCAAAAAAGAAAGGCATAGAGCTGCTGAAACAGTTAACTTGTCTAGTACAACTCTTCAGTCTGGATTTCCCTGTTTGACAAAATTTCATTTTCATTCTTCCCCTCTTTTCACCTCAGAGTTATGAGAGCATCATACATACGAATACACAGACAAACAGGGTGCTCTTTTAGAATCCCTGCAAAATATCAATACAGTCCCGACAAAAAAATACATGATAAACATATCACATGGTAAAAAGTAGAAAGAATACAGTCATTCGATGCAGCCTTTTCCTCTTTAGAAAGACAGATGTTGGTATTTCCATCTGAACCAACAAGTTGAAGCCACACATCCATACGATGTACAGACCAAAGGAAAGGTGAAATGTCAAAGTAACATTTTCAGTACAGTCCCCCTGAAGGAATATGATGGGTAACTTGCTGGGAAATACATGTTCATACTGAATGGTAGGATTTGAACTCTAAGGAGTTTTAAAGAAGATCATTTCAGCTGGTTGGTTAGTCTCTAAACGTTTGTGACTGGGTGCTGTTTTTGACCGTTTTGGTTCGACTACAGTGGCCACAGTCATGGCACACCTTGACATCAACACACACTCAGACACTTTGTCATTGGAATCATTTTACAAATGCACAACACCTTCAGCGCCCCAGCCCATGCCTCAACTCTTTTCCCTTACATGTGACAATAAAAAACCACAAACACCTTTAAGGTGAGGAGCACAGCTTTGTAGATCATACATAAATCATAGAAACTCTAAAGCCTGTGGAGGTGGGGAATGGGGGGGGGTCTGAGGTGTTAGGTCGAATAGGTTTGGTTTAAATTACACAAAAAACTGAATCAGTTTAAGTGGATCCGAAGTTTTATTCAAAAACGTTTCATCAAAGATGTCTCCTGTATGAGTGGTGAAATCTTTCCCACTAACCTTCTCATCCATTTGGACCGATTCACCTTTTCTGTGATTCCCTTAAATGTGTTATGAAGCATGCATCAAGACATTTTGCCTGTATGTATCCTCTATTTTGGTTTCACTGAAGGGATGATACACCCAATAAAGTATTTATCGCCATCCATCTACCTAACCAGAGATGTGTAGTATGTGTTTTAAGGACTAGTACAGCTTTGAGCTCTGATCCTAAACAGCAAGATGCTGTCAGTGTTAAAGACACGGAATCGTCCCAGCATCCTGAAGTTAGGAAAGCAGAGAGAAAAGGTGGGAGGTACCAAAGTAGGGAAAGTGGGAGATGGAGACAGGAACTGATTCAGAGGGGACTAGGGGAAAGAGGATATCTTATATTGAGAGAAAGGGGGACAGAACGTTTGAGAGAAAAAAGAACCATCCCTCATCTAATTGACATTGGTAAGATCAGTTTAGGTGGAGACTAATGACCCCACCATCATTCATCTCAAGCTCAATTTTCTGTTACAAACTTACTGTCAAACTCTAGCTACAACACCTAGAAATCACAAGTGGTCAATTAGTTTTGTGAAGACAAAGATTACAAGATGATATTTCTAATTCTTTTGCTATGACTGGGAATGGAATGGTTGGACAGCAGGGAGGGGAGGTTAGAATGGAGGATGTGTTTGTGTAATCAACTTGCCTGATGCCAGTTGCTTCTGTACATATCAGAATAGTTTGGCAGTGAACATGCCTTTTGACTTAAAAGTTCAAGGTGGGCCTTTAAATCAAGTCTAATTTATTTCTAAATTGGGTGCTGAGGGTAGAGGGGGGGGCTTTAAAAGAAACAAGTGGGAGTGAAAACTCCAGGTAAAAAGGATGAAAGGCCGCCTCTGGATCAGGGTGGGACAGGGAAAGGGCGTCTGGGCAAAGAGTGATGAAAAGTGGGTGGGGGTAAAATAGATCAACAAAATCCAAGCACCGTTTGCCATCCTGTCCAAGGTAAGCGAGTGGCTTGTGAGGAATATGGGAGAGCATGGGGTTCAGGAGACTGCGTGTTCAGAAAAATTGGTCACTTGGGGCCTGTTTTTTATGTTCTTGCCCATGTCAAACCAGAGGGCATAAAACTAGGTAATGGACTTATATGCAAGGGGGTACAGGGTAGCCCCCTCCCTCAGCTGTGTGCTGTACTGTGTGATCCTGTAGGGAACCAAGGTCACTGAAACGCTCGCCACACCAAACACACTTAAACTGACCTTCTCTGGAGTGGGTACTCTGGTGTTTAGTAAGGTGTTCCCGCTGCTTGAATCCCTTGTTGCAGTTGGCACATTTGTACGGCTTCTCCCCTGTGTGTACACGTCGGTGGCGGTTTAGGTCTGATGAGTATTTAAAGCGTTTCTCACAGTCGGGGCACTTGAGAGGCTTCTCACGCGATGGGTCACAACGATGCTGGACGAACTCTGAGGAGGAGAGGAAGCGCCGATCACAGAGTGAGCACTTCAGGGGCTTCTCCTGGCAGTGGGAATTCTGGTGGCGCTGCAATGTGGAGCTCTTCTTGTAGCCCTTCCCACACACGTCACATTTATACGGCTTGTCAGGTGAATTGGAGGATGACTCACCACACTTGTGCCTGAGCAACTCTCCTGACTGGCTGAATTCTTTCTGGCAGGAGGCACACTTGAAGAGATTGTCCATGCCATGGACATGCTGGTGATACAGTAAGTGGGAGGGCTGCATAAAGCCTTTATCACACAGGTTGCACTTGAAGGGCCGGTCTGTGGGGTCCTTGTGTGTGCGTCGATGGCGCACGAGCGCATACTGCTGCTTGAAGCTCATCTGGCACTCATCACAGTGGAAGGGCCGCTCTTCTGAATGTGTGCGCTCATGTTGGCGCAGATCAGACGGGCGCTTGAAGCCCTTTCCACAAGTGGCACAGCGGAATGGGCGGGCACCCTGCGGGTGGCAAGGATGATGAAGGAGCTCAGACGATTCTTTGAAATGCAGCTCACACAGGTTGCATTTGAACAAGTGCTCCCCTGAATGGGCATACATGTGGCGCACCAGGTGGGAACGATGCTTGAAGCTCTTCTCACAGACTGCACACTTGAAGGGGCGCTCATTGCTGTGAGTGCGCTGGTGGTGGGCCAGATGAGATGACTGGCTGAAGGCCTTGTCACAAGTGTCACATTTAAAGGGCTTCTCTCCTGTATGCACGCGTTCATGGCGTGTCAGCTCCGACAGGTGCTTGAAGCCCTTCTGGCACACAGAGCATTTGTATGGTCGATCCCGAGCTGAAGGAAAGGGTAGTGTAGAAGAACTGCCGCTGGCTGATGCCCCGTCACTGTTGGGCTGCTGTGGATTGGTTGCTGATGTAGTGGGTGTTGCATTGCCAGAGGAACCAGGTCGGTAGGTCTTCTCACAGATTGAGCACTTCATTGGGTTGGTGCTGTTGTGGGATGTATGGTGCTGTGCCAAAGAAGTGAGTAAGGAGAAGCCCATCTTACACACACCACACACAAAGGGCTTCTGCTCCACCTGAACACACTGATGCTCAAGTAGGTCTGTGGCCTGGTGGAAGATCTTCATACACTGGGTGCACTGGAACGATCTGTCCTGACTGACCATGCACTGGTGCTCATGTGGGTTGGCCAAATGGGAGATGTCATGCCCACAGGCTCCACACTTGTGCCCTCCTTCAGTTCCTACTTGCAGTGAAGGCTGCTGGGCCTGGGCAGGGTGCTGCTGTTGACTGTGCTGCCCTCCCCCATGACCCCCACCATGCTGTTGGTTGTGTTGGCCATGCTGAGCCTGCTGCTGTTGCTGTAGCGATGGAGGGTCTGGCTGCAGTACAATGCCATAGACAGCACAACCCAGTGCATTCTCAGCACCCGGCGGTATGGTGTGGACAACTGGAGGTGGAGCGACAGCATGCTGCTGCCAGGCCTCTGTCATCCGGGCTCGTGTGTAGGGATTCAGTTTGGCAGGTGATGTGGTCCAACTAGGGTGAGAATAGAAGATTGGGAGATATTTTGACTAAATTGCTTAAAGATTTTGGAAGTTTAAAGACAAGAGAGCTAAGATCTCACTTTGCCATCTCCACAGGTGATACTAAACACCTAGCAAAAGGTAGCTGCTGAAAGTGGCAGAGGGCTATGACTGGAACTGATGCTCAGTTTGCGAAAGGCAGTGGAGAAGAGCTCTGGAATGCTTGTGTGGTGAAGGAAAATCCACTCCCAGTTCTTTTGTCAGTCTTCAAGTGAGAACTGTATGGGAACAAAGAAAAGAAGGGAAAAGAGACACTATCAATTAACTTATGTCCAAATGAAGACCAGTCAGTAATTTAACACAACAGGGCTGTTCTTCTTTTGAACTAACAACTCCAGTATTCACTCAGTCAGTATATAAACGACTATGGTGGCAGGGGGACATCTAATGTTTTTGGAAGACTCACGATGATCTTTAGAATTAGATGAGCGTTTCTCTCGGATACAGTGCATGATTCCACACCACTTCACCATACACGGTGTTGTCCCTGGAACCAGGCTAATCAAAGCTCTCTCGTAGAGCTTAAAGATGAACAGCTACATGAAGGTGCGGGTCGCTCACCGTGTTAGAAAATAAAAGTGAGTTGTGGGAACGCACAAAACGGCGCCAGTTTCACCAACAAAGTGACACTTTTACTACGCCGGTCGTCACAACGTCGGTGCACATCAGAAGCATTCTTCATTTAGCAGCACTGAACTCATTCTTACGGGGGACGGAGAAATCGATTGGTTAGTGATTGGACTAATTGGCACCGTCGACAATGGGTAGAGCCGTGCAAAGGCAGCTGCCGGAGAGGGATGTATGGTGTACACATGGACTACTACTAATTCAGTCCTGACAATACCCCGAGCACCTAGCAAGCTAACTGACGAGCATCCACACTTTTAAATACTCACGGGGTCGTTTAGAAAAGCACGGCGATAGTTCCTTCCCTCAAAATACAAAATTGTTATGCTCAACGATTGAAGAGGAAAGTGAGACGCGGTATTGTACACCGTCTTGCCCAGGAAGGATTAGCTGGCTAGTTTAGCTACAACCTAGCACAAATAGCTAACCCAGGATATTAGCAAACTATTCTTGGAAAAAATTGGCGAGCAACCTAAGAGAAATAGGCTCGTAATATCAGCTAATGCGCGAAAAGAAGAGGAAAAAACAGTATTTGACAAATACCTTGAATCGACAAGTCAATGGTTTGAAATCCTCTGGCGGTCCCGTCTATTATACTGGATCTCCAATTCGTCGCGGGTGGCTAGGCCCAAATTGCGTTTCTTCTTCGCATCTGCAGAAGATTCGCTCGATTGACTGGTGCGGCTCCAGGGCCGATAAAATGGGGTTTTTTTGTCTTGTGTGAAACCCTTAAGATACGCGAAGGCGCCCCTAAAAGCAGGCACTGTGGGAGGACAGACACCTGGCGGCTAGGCCGTCGTTCACGGCGCTCAGAGGACAACACCTTTCAAATACAATGCTATCTGGCTAACGGCTAGCTGGTGGGGTCCTTCCCGGCGGCTCGGGAACATGAATAACGCAAGACTTAATTGGCAAGCTCACATAACACACCCGGAACACGCTGCCGGCCTGAGTCAAGCCCCAGATGAAGGCCTCGTCTCGCCGCGGCTCCCCTCCACTTGTCCAGGGACCGGCCTGAAGTGGACGGTGCCCGTCCGGGTTCTAGCCCACACTTGTGACAGTTCTCCTCTGAGGCGACCTTGGCGAACGAGCCGCGCCATGTAAGAGCCGCAGGCAGCACCGTGGAGACGGAGGAGCCAAGCCGGACGGGTCGTGTCAGGAGAGGCTGCTGGATCTGCTGCCCTCCAGCTCTGCTCCTTGAACACCAGCACTGGTGTCAAGCCTCCGTTTGAGCCCCTGTCCACTCCTGCGGCGCAGGGCCGACCGTGACACGTCCTCACTCCCGTCCTAACGTGGAACTCGGCACTAAGGGCAACATGGTGGGCAGCGGCCAGCAGGGCTGCTTCACAGCCTGAAGCCACTGGGCTCGACCAAGACACGTGTGGTCAAAACAAATGACGATAAAAACCAATTGAGATTTATATCTCTC
>OMLC01043164.1:0-13811 GCA_900302585.1 Regalecus glesne | reverse complement strand
TACACACACACACACTTCACTAAAGCATACGATGGTTCAATGATGTAGTACACTAGCCTATGTTCAGAGTTATATTTGTTTCACCAGATCAGATGGAAACACACCATGTGTTGCTATCACTTTTTTATCAGCACGATGTCAGCCTTCACTTATAATTTCTTAGAAATTTGGATTTAAACATGGCTAACATCCATCTGCATTTATTCCTTACTGTCTAGCTCATTCAATTCTTCATCGGTTTCTCCATCTACCCCCCCTTTTGATCTATCTCTCCTCTTTTCCATCTCCATCTCTCATGATTACTCGGGTTTTCTCTAACATCCTTCCCATGCCAGCTTTTGCAGTCATTTTTTGTGGAGATGAGAGGGCAGAAGCTTAAGTAAAGATGGGGTGTGTTGTCGGGGTTGGCTCTCTTGCTAGCACTCAGTTGCAGAATCCATCTTTCTCACTGAACTCCAGTAATTAAATTGTTGCAGGAACAAGTGAGGTCCTTGAACTGCTCTCTCTTTCAGCATCATTCGCCCTGTTGCCATGGTGCTCCAGGCAACCATTGCAATGTATGGTGAGCCGCCTGCCACAACGTTCCATCACAAAATGAGAGCTGCAGTTCTCTCTCTCTCTATCTTTCTCTTTCTCATTTTCTCCTGAGAAAGAAGTGTTCCATGTCTTCCTTTCTGTAGCTACCAATCCTCATCCTCAACTTAAAACAAGGAAGAGCTACTCGTGTTTATTTCAGTACTCTTTTTCACAAGACCAACATTGTCTTAGCTCTTATCAGGGGCATAAGGTTAGCTCTGTATGCACAGTGGGAATCTTAAGCCAATTTACAAGAATGTATAACCCCCCCCCCAAAAAAAAACAACACCAAAAAACCACAACAACCATACATAAGACTAGTATTTCATGCTGTCTTTCCCTAGAATACCCCAGGGCTCTTCAGAGGCATAACCAGGCCAGCTCAGATCTTTTAAGATTGATATGGTTTCCTCCGATACGTGGGGGTAAAAGGAAGAAGAAATGAATTTGAGGCAAAGCCATTGCCACTGGAGGTTTCTGAATGGAAGGAGGACACTATTTAGGTAGTGACATGAACTTTTTATTTCACAATGTCTCTCTCAGTTTCTCTCACTTGCAAGGGTAGATGCTCTGGTACTGGAGCTGCTCCCTCAACCTTTCCTCTTTCAAAGCAAGTAACTCTCTTTATGCAGTTTTTCTCTAGTCCTGTGTTTCACCTGTGTCCTAGTGAGTGTCAGTCAGTGTCAGTCCAGGGCC
The DNA here is from genome assembly GCA_900302585.1 of Regalecus glesne. Taxonomy (NCBI): domain Eukaryota; kingdom Metazoa; phylum Chordata; class Actinopteri; order Lampriformes; family Regalecidae; genus Regalecus; species Regalecus glesne. The sequence continues at coordinate 12,539 of OMLC01043164.1, read as the reverse complement.
CAGCTTTATATCCAAGCAAAGTAAATCACATACCTGAGGCTGATCACTAATGCAGAGATTGAATTCCACTGGCCTCGGTCGCGTGGCATTAAAAACCTAAGAAAACTGTAAAAAAACAACTTTGATATTCACTGGATTAGCCTTTAATCAGTCAGAGCCGCACAAGCGCCAGACATATGTGCCTGCTAGTTAAAACCTTTAACCCTTAGCAGGTCTGTGGATGTGACTGATGAAATTTAATTCTACAGCATCGATGCCAGCTTTCCCTAGCACAGCACTACTCATCATCTTCATCTAAAACCGCCTCTAATAGTCAGCTGTCTGATCCAACATTAGCTGCCTAATCTCAGCCTACTCCCAGTAGATGTTCCCCAGATTTACATCTTGCATTGAAAAAAAATTGAGCTCTCAAGATTTAGGGTAGCTTCACAAGGCTACACAGAAAGGGTTTATCAGCAACATTCATTCCTTGTAGTCTAGTGTCCATATGAACTGGGTATTTTCTTCACCAGTTTCTTCCTTGTATGAGTACATTTTCTAAAAATGTCAAATGTATTTTACCTTCCCCTTCAACAGCCCTTTAACATCACTTTGTTGGCAAAAGTCTTTTGCCTCTATCTCTCTCTGTGCTCTCCTAGAGTCAACCACTCATCTAATATCTGCCCTCCAGCCAGCCAGTTCGCTCAAATGTCATGCCTTATCTGCACCATTCTGCCTTGCAATATGTAAAGGAGAGGGACATTCTGGAGAAGCAAATATTCTTTTTCACTTGCTCTTGGCTAACAGAGCATTAATATTAAATATACTGTGATATGTGACACAAAGGTAGTGCATGCTTTAACGTCTAACCAGTCACAGGGAAGAAGACCCCATATTCATCATTAAATTGCAGATGAAGAAATGTACACACTTCAAGGATCTCTTGATCCCCTTATAACACAAACCTGAAAGTCTTTGCTGAAATATATGTGACTGTGATTATTATGGCTTAGCTATCATGAAAAACCGTGGGATTTTTAGGGTGGTTTTTCTGTTGTTGCCTCCAGCCCATTTTTGCATTCCTTCTTTTGTGAGATACTGTCTGGTTTGCTGTGAGGCTTTTGAATAGAGAAGTTATTCACTTTGAGTCTCAGTCAATGTAACCTTTAATTTTGGACCTTTCCAAAATTGCCAAATTGCCTGGCTCTAACGTTCTGCCCCATTCTCTCTGTCTCCCACTGTAATTTCTTCCATTTTCTGTTCGTCTTTCTTGTGTGGTTTTCAGCTTTCTCAGTGTATGAGTGTAAATGTCTCAACAGTAAATTGAATGTAGAGTTAATGATTTGCAAATGTCTGCCTGCCCTGACTCACTTCAGTTTTTCAAGGGTAACCAGCTGCTGCTTCTTTACATAGAAAGGAGCCCTTTGAGGTGGTTTGGCCATCTATCTAGTAAGGATGCCACCTGGTTGCCTCCCTAGTGAGATGTTCCTGGCACGTCCAGCTGGGTGGAGGCCATGGGGTAGGCCAAGGACCAGGTGGACAACACAAGTTGATGTGGCCAAGAAAACAGAAGTTGGGGTCCCTGTAACCTGGCTCTAAATAAGTGGTTGACAATGGTGTGTGTGTGTGTGTGTGTGTGCGTGTGTGTGTGTGTGTGAAGGGGGACTCAGTGTTTCTGTAAGTTATCTATAGCTTACTTTGAATGCTTCTTCATCACTGTTTGGCCCACCCAACAGTGAAGATCTTGGTATTTGTGAGGTAATGATGTAAAGAAAAAAAGGAACATAAATTTGTCAGATAGAAAAAAACACATCACAATCTATTATCTTCACACTTTGACCCGTTTTTATTCTTTCTATGCTATTACATTTCTATCACCGTATCCTTTCAATTCTCCTCTAGATATATTTTCATCACATTTTGTTTCTCTGCTGCCTTTTTTGCCGTGTAAAGCACTTTTGACGCATTTGTATACGAAATGTACTATACAGATAAGATTACCTTGTCTTAGGAATCTCTTTATACAGGATTCGAAAAGATGATATACCTGAAATGACTTCATTCACACCAATTTACAGCCTTTCAGCCTTCCCACCATTGAGATTATTCTTGTAGTACAGGACATACAAATGTGAGGAACACAAGATAAAAAATTGCAGTCTGTTCAGTCAACTGGTATTCCAATGAATATTGGCAGCATGGTGGCACAATGGTTAACAGTAGCACTGTTGTCTTACAGCAAGCATGTCTTGGGTTCAAATCCTATCTCATATCCTCTCTGTGTTTGGTTTGTATGTTCTCTCCATGTCTGTAAGAGTTTCCTCCAGGTTCTCTGGTTTGTTCCCACCATCAAAAGAACACGCATATTAGGGTTAATACTCCTGCCTGTGCCCCTGAGCAAGGCAATTGGAAAAAGAACTCGAGAGCCCCGGGCACTTCAGCTGCTTACTACTTCTATAGATTAGGATGGGTTAAATGCGGAAGACATATGTTAAAATGACAAATTAATGAAGCATCATCTTCTATATCATTACTCAGCATAAATAGGCTCTCTGCTACTTTTGAGTGTTAAACGGCTGATATAGAAATGCTACACTTTTAAATATCTTTTAACAGGTATTGAGGAATGTTGTAAAAACAAGCAAAAAAAATGGCTTGAACAATTTCTTCAGATACAAACTCTCTTGGAACTACGTGGATAATGTTTGATCCAACAGGAATTGAGGTATTCTTGTCTTCAAGAAGACACAATACACATTTCCTAAACTTATTTTTTTCTCTGCATTTGTAATTAATTGAGACAAATATGGGCTTGTACAAGGATAGACACCCCGGCTATGGTTTGGGTCCATGCCTGCAATGACAGGTACATCGATTTATTTATAATAAACAGGGAGAGGGGCTTGCCAGTAACTAATCTTAGTCAGCTTGATTAATAATGTTTGTGTACCCTGAGCCTGAAATTAACGGGGGCTGTAGCAGAGAGGGTACTGGTTTTCCTCCTCCTCTCCTACACCAAGTATCCACAAATAACAAGTTTGGTTTCCTATGGAAGTGGTGGTTTCATAAATGGATGCCCCTCCAGTTGGGTGCACATAACGATCCCCCTTCTCACACCCCCTCATGCATCTGCATCTAGAACTAATTTCTGGACAACATTCCATGAATCATCATTAGTTATTATGATAATTATGCTTATCCAACCCACATCAGTGGGTAGTTTGGCCATTTTGGTGCTGTACATACAGCTACCAGACAGGAAAAGCTTATTAATTTCAGCCTTTTATTCTTCCTTGGGTACCAGTCTCACTATAGCCGCTACAGCACTGCAGTAATTTATTTGCATGCATATGCAAATCACAGGCTATTCATTTTATTGCTCCACATCTTATGTTAATGAATCTCTAATTACAGGGCAAATAACAGGATTTTTCATTCCATCCAGCTCTGTAGTTTTCTTTGCCATCATTAACCTTTGCTGTTTGTCTCCAGCTGTCCTGTCACATTACCCTCTGATAACATGAGATTGGGTGGAAACAAGGGACACTCGAATGGTTCCAAACATGACTGTCAGTAATTTGAAAAACGAACAGCTCTTTACTGCGATTTCGTCAAAGTGTAATTGTTTTCAATAGACTGCTAAATATTGAGTTAAGCCTTGGAAATTAGCATATCTATCGTGAAATTCATTTGTCTGTCCTCAGGAGCATTTTATTTAGCTGCAATGTATTCAACTATGTAACAGACTTGAAACAAGATACTCTGTACATTTTTGTAGCTTTACTTGCTATTGAATGGGAAAATGTAAGTGCAATTTCCCTTTGGTTGGAAACAGTTTTCAATATGGCTGCAAATCAGCATTCGAAATGAAATCACAGTGGCTTAGAATTAAGTGTGCTGTCTTGCTGGCCTTTATGTAAAACAGATAATGGCCCAATTATTTGTGTCTGGCATAGCAAGAATTTTCTTTATTTATGCCTTTATAATAAGGAGAACCTGTTTACCTACAATGGACTGTTTCTTAAATGCAGTTTATCAGGTCAGGGTTCTGAAGGTGTTCATACAGATCTACACCATAATCATCAGGATGGGAGAGGGCCATTTTATGTGTTACAATTAGTCCTCCCATTGTGGGGATGGACACACATTTAGGTGGAACATCTGGGGATTAAGGCCGGATGCCTTTCCCGATGCCTTGCAGAATGATTCAAACTTGCTACGGCCAACTTAAAGGTGTGCACTCTGATGATTGCGTGCGTGCTCGTGTGTGCGGGCGATCACATTTTTCCCATGCATGCATATTTGCGTGCACATGTATACATACCCTGAAGCACATGCATCATTTGCATACATATTAAAGCAGTCACATGTTGTACATCCACGGTACATTTTTAACGTCCCGGGTGAAAGGATGTTCCTGTGTTCCTAAAAGGCCATACATACATTTATTCCCCTACGAATATGCTGAACCCTTGCACTTTTAGCCAATCAAGAATTATCTCCCTGGGTAGCAAATGGAGGAAGGGGGTCATAGAAAGGATGGTGTAAGCCTTCTTTCTCTGCTTCTCATCCTACTTGCAGTTAAGAAGCTGTACGCCACGCTAATGTAAGCCCTCAAGACATACTTGCCATTCCCCCATAATGTTTCTTCTATTAGTTATTAATGGAGGCACTATACACACTGAAAGTGAGTTAGTGAGCCCCTGGATAGGTTTTGCGGCCTTGCCTTTTTTATTGTTTTTTTCTATGTAAGGCAGGAGATGATACTACATGGCTCCTGTTCCCTTGTGTAAAGTTTAAGCGAAACTGTTCAGGGACTGCACCACATAGCTAGTTTTGCATTCAGCTGTCTCTGATTAAACATTGTTCATACTCGGCTCTATATACGTACTAACCCAGCAGCCCTACACAAACACCTATACACCTACAGTACCACAGCCAGATCCCTCTTTTGGTGTCTCAATAATTTTCTCTCTCTCTGTCTGTCTGTTTGGCTGTCTGTCTGTTTGGCTAGCTGTCTGTCTGGCTGTCAGTCTCATCTTTTTGCTGTTATTTTTCTGTTCTAAACATTAAAAAAAGCAGCCATGCTAGACGGGGGAGATTAGAAACTATTTGGTTTGGTCATGTGGAAACGGACCATTTTGTTTCCTGGTCCTTAGAGGGCTCTGTCTGTACTATAATGTGAGTGAAGGTTGGTCTCGGGGCATCCGCTACTCTGGGTATCTCTTCACTACACCCTCATTCCCATTTTTCTCTTCTTCCCCTCCTTTGCTTATCGTCTGTGCTCACACCTGCGGTGGGCGGGCCACTCTTTTTCTTACTTTTGCCAGAGGGCCTAGACAGGATGATGGGTACAGATAACCTTTAAATCCAGAGAAAAATATGAGGGGGCAGCATAGAGGCAATGGGGAAGTGGGTGCTCTCCAGTGACCGTTGGGGGTCTGTGGTCGATACTAGCAGGCTACTGGACTGGGGAGATTTCTAGGTTTAGTTTCATCCCTGGGCCATGAGCTATGGATCAAGCTAGGAGCTCCTTTGGCAATGCAACCCTGCAATCACATTGGACCTCTTTTAATGTGAGGTGTGCCATATGTTTTTTTTCCTCTGACCACATTGGATGCATTTCTTGCTGTTAGAGGTAGCTTGCTGTTGCTAGGCAGCCTCAGAATAAGCTGTCAGTCAATTGTGTGCCAGCATTTGTAATAAGTGAACTAGCTATGCAAGTTTACCCATCCAACTCATTTTTCAACCCAACTCCTGGTTGGTTGCCTTAATACAAGCTGGCCTACTTATGTGGGTTTAAGTAAAAACCTGTAGGACAGAGGTTACTTTTGGTTGGTAAACACTCCTCGAAAGTCTAAATTGGCAGAGGTCACGTGTTGGTTCTTTCCCCATTATTTTTGTTGTAAATTGTTCAGTTGAGAACACCTTACTTTTGCTCCTCAGATTGGACATAAGAGAAAGACAGCAGTAACATTAGGGCCTTTTTCTGCACAGAAATGAACATTTTATTCCCTTTCCGGCAGTCGGGACATTTTTCTCGAAACCCAAGATTTCATGGGGTAAAGAAAAACCAAGGTAATCAGGCTGGATTAACAGCTAGGAAATCAGTTAGAGCCCATAGAAAAACTTACAAGAAGGTGCATCTCACTGCCAAAAACTTGTCCAATATGATTTCAGCCTAAGAAAAGCTTAGAGAATGAAGCAGTGAAGCCTGGCCCTCTGCTGTTAGATTGATGGGAGGAGGAGGAGGGGATAATGAATCAAGCACACTTGGGGTTAGTTGTAAAAGCAGGCGAGTGTGTCCATTTCTGTTGGCCACTGGCTGGAGTGAGGGTAGTGGGTGGCGCTGTACTTGGCTAGCTACTATAAAGTTCAGTCGGTGGAGACTGCTTACTCCACACTTAGACAGGCAGGCGGAGGAGGCTATTGAGGGACAGGGGAAGAGAGGACAAAGAGAAAAAAAACTGAAGGTAAAAAAATCAATCAACCACATCTTGTGAGGCATCTTTTCTTGCCCTTGGTTTTTAAACCGAATTCCTTGTCTTTGAGAAGAGGGGATTCTGAGCAGACCATAATGCATCACAAGGGAAGAGGTTGGCGAGACGACAGCCCAAAGGCACCATTACTCATCTTTCTCAGCATGAGCCCACCGTGCCTCCTCAAAACTAGCACAGAAATGCAAACGTTGACGAAATCTCAAGCAGTGATGAATCGGGCTTTGCAGAAACATCTTAGCGCTGCAAATGTTTTTGAGTTTGAATGTGATTAATCAATACAGTTATGGAACCAGCGTAATCAAATCTAACTGATGATGTGGTAAACAGCATTTTTCTTTAGTGATAGTCCAGTCTTGTGTTTATTTCTGCATTGTTTCCTTTGTTAAAAAGTCTCTCTTTACAGAGTGACATTGACTCTTGGGATTTGGTCGTTCAAATTTATCCCCACCAAGCCCTGTTGGCTGTATCATGACATGGGCCTTGGGCTCCAGGCCAGAGAAATCCACCAATCTTACTGGGAAATTATTTTAGATGAGTTTGGTGTTTTTTCTCCGTAATCAATATTAGCTGCATTTCACCACATGATTATCATGTTACCCATTAATATTCCTTCTATTAACAGATCAACCGCGGTTCACTCTCATTATAATCAATATATGTGTAAATGTGTGCACCTATTTTCTTGCATCAGCATGAATTTCTATGCCCTACATGTATGACATGCCTACATATTTATGTAGATGTACTTTTACATATTGACTCTTCAAATAGTATTAATGCATTTATTATTTATTATTTCAATTTATATTTATGACTATGTATCATGTTTGTGACTGTTAATGACGAGTGCAGTTATAGAAGCCATTTTAAACTAGCACTAGTTGAAGCTGGACTAGGGGAAATTAATGAAGGAGAAATATTCTCCACAAACACTTCATTGTTTGATCATCCCAACAATTAGTCACTCACAATCACGAGAGGGAATCATCAGCAAACACTGGAGGTGCTCTGGTGTCATGCTAAAGCCCACAGACAAAATTGTGATAATGGGCTATACAAATAAAATTGACTTGATGCTGATGCTGAGCACTGACTAACAGAATCTTGTTTTCTCCTCATGTTCCTAAGCTGAAGTTCACAGGTGCTGGAATTAAGATATGACAGTGAATGCCAGCTTATTAGCAGTATCTCTACACAGCAGAAAAGTGCTCTGGTGAGAAATGGAGTGTTAGCCTCAGTGATGCATCGTCTGTGTGCCAGTGCGAGTAGCGGGGCGTCTGAAGAGAGGGCACTGGGTGATGGCGAGCAGCTAATGAGGTCTGTGGCGGAGCACAGCAGAAGCTGGTAACAAACTTAACAAGCTGCTGCCATGGACTCATTGGATGTCAAGCACATTGCCATTCACTGGCAGAGGAGGAATGAAGGAGCATCAAGGGAAAAGAGGAAGGATGGCAGCACGTCCTTGTGCACATGTCCTAATGAATAAAAAAACCCCACAGGATGAAAAGATGGATGGAGAGTATGCCTGACATTAACACCTCATATCTGCAGATGTAACTCTCATAATGACACCTCTTTTTCCACTGCATGGATCGTGCCTAATGGTTGGACAACTGCTGTTCTATTTCTCATCTCTCAGTTCAGAAAATCCATTTTTATTTTTCTCCCTTTCAGCAATCAGGAGTAAGTAATGAACACTCATGCAACCTGTTTTTCAGGAGATACAAGTGTCCATGTGGAACTTGTCCCTTCAAGAGAAGGAACGATCATGCATCCGTTGATCCATAACTATCCAATGAAATGGATGAATGAAGCTCAACGGATTCCTACCAGGAGAACCTATCACATGTACTCAGTAAACCACATTATTTAATGGAGCATGGCAAGACACTGGAAAAATGGCATTGGAAAAAAGAGAATGGCAATAAACAGATATTGTTTGTAGTGATAAAACCTCATACATCATACCTCATCAAAACTATACGTCCAGTCTGGAGAGTTGCAGGACAGCTCAGGTTGGATGGGTTGGAAACGAGGACATGTGTGGAGGAGAGATGTTGATATACTGGAAGAAGGATGCTGAATATGGAGCTGCCAAGCAAAAGAAGAGGAAGACCAAAGAGGAGGTTTATGGATGAGGTGAGGGAGGAGATGCAGGTGGCTGGTGTGACATTGGATGATGCAGAGGACAGGAAGAGGTGGACATTGATGATCTGTTGTTGCGAACCCGGACTGGAGCATCCAAAGTTGCAGTAGTTTGTAGATGGGAAACGACAATGAGACATTACAAGTGGATTAACATTTTGACAAAATGTTGCATTAGAGAAACAGAAGAAACAATCTGGAGATAATAGAGCAAACGGCAACAGCTGTTGAAATTGATGAAGAGATTGTAACAACAAACTTTCGGCAATTGGAATATGCACAAACAGGGTATCACTGTATACAACGGATGGATTACAAATAGACTGAATTCAACTCCCACTCCCAATTCAAAATGGATGAAACACTGTTTGGAGAGCGCTCTTCACATCATAGACTCTAATCAGATTGGACCGTGTGACGTGACATTCATTTAACCGCTGAAAGCAGAAAGTGGGTTTGTAACACTGGTTTGGCTGGACAAGTTTGGATGCCTGTTAGAAGCATGTTAGCTCATAGAATCGATCCTTGGCAGGTGACCAGCTCATTTAGTGCATTCCCTGCCTCACTTTGCTTTTGTCATTCGAGTTGTACGTTTCAGAGGCTGTTATGTTACACAACTGCTCATTTTTCTGGCAATGCCTGCACTCCATTGAGGAGTGAACCGTAACAATGTGAGGGCTCTCAGGATTAATTTGCAGCTGATGATGTCTTGTAGCACAGCGAGAGGACACATCATCTACCAACTCCCAAATCCACAGCAAACCAACATAATTGACTTTGGAGGGTTGAGCCAGAGAACACAGTGTTTAACACTACCCATTCCATGTGGTGTGTGTGTGTGTGGGGGGGGGGTTAAATAAGTCAATAGCACCCAAATAAACAACAGCCCATGAATGGACAGCAATTTGTCGAACCTCTCAGTGACTGCTGCTTAGTGTTGCTCTGATTCAGTTTGGAGGCTGTTGGTCAAAAATTAACGAGAGTTCCACATGATACAAAAGGCCATATTTATTCTTAGATTTGCTCAATGAACCAGGCAACAGTGAACAGGTCTCCATAAATATCACTTTACCCTGCCTGCTGGTGCTGATCTCTCCTCATTGGCTGTTAACGGCTGCACCTGTGTCTGTTGCAGCAGACCTGGCTGCCACCCCCCATCCCCTCACTTTCCCAAGCTTGGGCAACAGCCATCGCTCATCATGGTACTGTGGCCCCAAAGCCCACACACAACTGGCAGGCCAAACTGGCCGGCATCTGTTGGGGGCCACAGCTCTTAAGATTGCAGCTGCCTGAAGCAATTTATTACTGGTCGTGTGCCGTTTCTCTCTCTGTGCGCCTTTCTCTTCGCCAGAGAAGTCCATTCTATAAGCCGAGTATGGGCTTAATCAGAGCTGACGCACTGAGTCTCCTTAGGTGGACTGATGTGGATTTCTGTTTTGGCTGTGTGTGTGTGTGCGTGTGTGTGTGTGTGTGTGCGTGTTTAGTGTAGGTGGCTGACAGACAGTGATCTAGATAAGTGAGATCTGTATTATAAAATAGCCCAGATCTCTGTTTAAAACCATAGGGGACAGAGAAGGAATGTGTGTGTATATGTCCATGAAAGTGTGTGTGCATGCACAATCCTTGTTTTCTCCCAAATGTATGAACTTGTATGCAAATGTGTTTACATCTGCATGCCCAATTAATACAAACACGAGCCAGCCTGTTCGTGTGTATCTGAGCTTGCTGGTTTTACATCTCCATCTGAGTAGTTCTGTTGTTTGTGTCTGTCCCTGCCGACCCCCACACACACACACACACACCTCGCTCTCCCCTCTGCTATCGTACTGGCGGATGGTGCTCAGTGTGTAAGAAACACAGACCAGAGTAAATTGGAGTACTTCTGGGAGGTCTTCTAATATCTGTCCAAGCTTCTGTAACCTTCCCCTCAGTACCATAGGACTCTCTCTTGCTCTCTTACTTTGAGTGTTAATAATTCCCCCAGTCATTTTGTATGGTATGTGGTTTAAATAGCTATCTTTCTTTTTTGCCTTTTGCTTCATTCCTGATTTTTACATACCCCTCCTAATCCATTAAACAACTTCTCTCAATTATTTACTCGGGTCCAACTGTCTATTCTCGCCCTCTCTCTCTCTCTCTCTCTCTCCCCCCTTCTGCCAACTACTTTGCTTGCTTTTGCCCATATTCAGTACTGGGTTCTTTCTCTCTAATCTCTGTCTCTCTCTTCCTCTATACCCCCAGTCTCCTGTCCGTTTTCTCCCTTGTCCAACTACACTCTCGCTGTTGGTAGCATTCTGCTGATTCTATATGCTTCTCCTTGTAATGCTCTGCACCTCCAGTAACCCACTAGGCTTTGTAATTGTCTATCGTTTCCATGTCTCCGGGATGTGGGGATGTATATTCGCCCCGTTCTTGAAGGGTGCGGTGGTACAGTTGTCTGTAAATTAGAAAGGTGACTTGTGGCTTCCTTCCTGCAATAACACTGAACAGCTCTCACTGGAAGGTTGTTCCTGAAGGGCGTTAAACAGTAACTCAAACTGGGCGAAGGTGTGATGGGTGGTTCTGAGATTTTTGTCACATCTGCCCCTGACTCTCTGACTTATGCATTTCACGTCCCTGCTGTAATGAGCCAGGCTAAGCCCCTTGGCCAGGCACACAGCCATGCAGGAGTGCAATTAACATGTATGAACTATGGTGTTGGTGAGACAAGAGTCAAGCTGAGTACTACTAATTGGTTCTCTAGCGTAATAGCATGGTTTTCCTACAGGCGAATGGTCTCTCTCTCTCTCTCTCTCTCTCTCTCTCTCTCTCAGTATCATTATTATCGGTCCTTTGGGGGTGACTTGTAGAGCTGAAACTGTTTTGGCAGAGAGGTGGGGCCCGGGCTCCTGTCGGTTCTTTATTCTGGTTTATTTTGGCCACTTAGCCATCTGATTCCTGGATAGACTTGGAGGTGGAAGAATGGATGCACCAGAATCCACGTGTGTGTGTGTGCACGCAGCTCACAGGGTGATGTGATGTCTAGTGCAGTAGTTGGAGGGAAGATGTATGCTTGCTTCCTGGTTGCCTGCTTTCTAACAGCTTGCTTGTTGCTTGGTGCCGCTGGCTAGCCCTTGTGGTGAACAAGGAAGCAGCCCAGTGCCTTGGTTTCCCTCTGCCTCTCCTTCAGCAAGACCTCTTGGCAGCACTCCTCATGGCCATATGCGGTAGCTAGGTGTCTTGGGGCCTCAGACTAACTTGGTAGGAGATCTCAGAACTGCAGTGGTACCCATAGGCTGTTCAAGGCCAACCACTGACCTGCTGCCTTGTGTTAAGTCTATTTAGACAAAGGCTTGGAGAGCACACCCTGATTGAAAAGCAATGTGTTTGGCAGCACACGTTCGGTGGTTCTTCAATAATCTGGAGTTACTGGCAGCCTTCTGCAGTCACGATGGCTGATTGGTGATCCTGAATATAAGCCCTTACTATCAGAACTAACCTGCCATGGCAAAGACAGTGCTACTACTGAGGACTGTGCACCTCTGTGACACTCTATAAACCATGGACTGAGCAACTGGTAAGGCCCAGGCCCTACCTACTTTGAGCATCAAACATTTAAAACAATTGGAATCCGTCATTAGTCACATATATCATACACTTCCTCCTTATGTGCTGCCACACAGCCTATCAGAAAGCAGTAAATTATGTTATCTAATCCTGAATTGGTGAATATATTCAGTCACGTGACATACACTATTTCCTCCATACTGTTAACATTAAACTGTCCCTTCATTTTTTGGTAATCTAGTTAGCTTTTACTTTTACTCTGTGTGTTTATAGGGGTGGAGTTGATAGACCTGACGCATTTAGAATGTGTAGGATTCCACTTCTGAGCATGGTGTTACGGGGATGTCATCATTGGACTCAATAGAATAT
>OMLC01043163.1:0-15848 GCA_900302585.1 Regalecus glesne | reverse complement strand
GTATTGGGCCTTTGTGTCATTTATAAAACTGCTGGTTAGAGAGGGGAACCTGTGAAGCAGTGATGTAGGATCCTTTTTGCCTCTTTAACGGCAAGGAGGTGGAGTTGGTATTAGTTTATTTGGGTGTCTGCTTGCGTGTATGTATTATGCAAATGTGACTCCTTCACTCTTTGCCCCCTGGTCTATTTCCAGTCACTAGCACCATTTGTATGGGTCTGACTGGCTTCCCCCATGGGACATCCAGTTATGATGCCTTTTTTGGGGTTAGCAGGATGTCCAGATAGTTGGACGGACTGGAGACAAAATAACGATTACCAAACTTAAGCGAGAGTACTTTGCTGTATGTAGGTGAACATATGTGGATGTACATTTAAATGTGCCCCCGTGTGGAAGTGTGTACATCTGTCTAGAAAGTGTTGTTTTCCACACCCAGGAGCCAGTCAGTTCCCCAACTGGGGATTCTGGGAGTGGGCCTGGTGTATCGGCGTGGTGTCTGGTGTCTCAGCAGTAACGACCAACAAAACAGGTGTGTACTATTTGCAGAATACTGTATAGAATACAAACGGGGAAGAAGCTGTGGATTCATACACAGATGATTGACTGTTTATGAATGTATGGGTTTACGTGTGTAAATATGAGCTTGTGTGTAATCAGTGTTTGAGTGAAGGTTTTTATAAATGTGCACGTGTATCCACAATATATGTACCTAAAGTGCACTGTCTGTGGGACACTATATCTGTTGTTTTACTTGTTCCTTTCCCAACAAGAGAGGAAAGTGATCACTACCCATCATTGTTGGTCTTGGCTTTTTGGTTGTTACTCATGTTTGCCATGGGGTCAAAACATAATTGGTTAACGAGTCAGAAAGCGCCAAATTTTTCTCCTCACCATAGCATGTGCCATGTCAGGCCTCCGAGTGCGGCTTTGCTTTGAACACAATGTCGGGCTTGTTATTTCAGATACAGACAGGACATGGGGAAAACATTCCTAGTGGTAGGGTTGGAATTCCTCCACCCGGACTTACCTCAAGCTGATTGGATGAGTGCATTTGTTCCAGAGGTCAAAGCCGACAGCCGGACACACTCGAACCATCCCTGTGAGCAGACATAAACATATGCACAGAGGCAGAACAGTCAAATCAGTGCTTGCTCAAGTCTTTTATGAGGCAACTCATGAGGCTCTCTCTCTCCCCCTCCTTCAGTCAATTTCTCCACATAGTAAAATAGAAAAACAAACATATGTATACATGAATACAAACATATGCGCTTATATGTCTTGATGCATCCTCAGTAATCCAGCTAAGGGAATCACAAATGAGGGGAATCAGTTAAACTGGATAAGAAGTTTATTCAGAATCACAAAAAGGTGAATCTGTGACGAAATGCGTCTGAATAAAGTTCTTATCCAGTTGAACCTGTTCACCTTTTTATGACTTGCACTTGCCCACTTTTTTGCATATCCTGTTTACAAAAGAGAAATACTGGAGTGTCACTTAGCATCACTTTATGAGCCAGCCAGAGTGAAACATGTCTTGTTTTCCATGTAATTACCCAATGACTGCATGCTACTGGACAAATATACTGGTTTATAAGTGAACAAGCTTTGCGAAGGTAGAACAGTTAGTTTTGTTCCCAAGCCATTAGGACCAGTTTGGGTGTAGTGTGGTGTGGTAGGATACAGTGAACCAAGGCAGGAAGGTGGGCTGCAAAACCAACGAGGAAGTCATTGCTGCAGGAGAAAATGAGGTGGCGGCTGACTGGAGGCCGGCATGAGAGAATAGTATGGGGTGGAGGCTTCAGCAGGGCACTGTGTAAAGGGACAACACGGTGGTGTTGTGTGGTGTGGTCAGGGCTGGTGATACGATCCAGCCAGTCTAGCCTGGACAGAGACCTCGAAAGGGGGGGGGGGCACACCTCTGTGGGTCCTTTTAAATAAAAAGACTGAACTAGCAGAAACTAGCAGGGTGTTGTGCTTCTGTAAATAGGAATAGAGCAGTGGCTGGTGGTGGGGGGGGCATACCTCTTTGCTCAAGCCCCCACCACCACTCTCACACACACACACACACACACACAACACACACGCGCACACGCACACACTTCACTGACATGTGATGTCTGCTCAGGACACACTCCATCATTCAAAGAGAGTTTATTAATAGGCCTTGAGTAAACACAGTGATGTCTAAAACTTTCCAAAGGGCTATGGGACAGGCTAGGATTTCATAATGGGATAATAACATGTATGGATTATTACACATCCTCTTTATTTATCTATGATAATATTAGCCTCCACTTGGCTTAAGTCAAATGGGCAAGAGATGTCACTCACTTTGAGTGGCAGTCCGCAACATATTAGTCAGTTTGTCTGTTTAGAACAACCTGAGTCATTTGGATTTGGTTAACTTAAATTTCCCCATTCATCACTCCGGCCGAAATAGTTTGAAGAGCACGAGAGCAAAACCCCTCTTCATTTGAACCTTTTCTACCCAAGGTAGAAACGAAGGTTTAGAGTCATTGTGACTAAGCACGTGTTATTACGAAGGACTATTTAGTAATGACTAATGATGTGGAGGTATTTGTTGTGGTTGCCAGATTTCAATCAATTTCAACGTCTACTCCAAAACCAAGTTACAAATCACAGATTTCACTAAACTACCACAGTTTAAATAAGGAAGGAGAAGGCTTCAAACGCCTCCACAAGAATCAAAAGAATTTACCATTTGCAAGAAAGCAGTAGGATTGCTTCACTTCATATAATTTTGGTTTTTGGCCTGCGAGTAATTTGCGGGACCTCACTTTAAATGAAAAGCCTTTTCGTGCACACAACGTCAACATCATGCTGAGTGTTGTGGATAAATGTGTGGACTAATAGCAGTAATTTAATCTGCACCATTTAAAAAGGTTGGCCCTTCTACTTACTGTAATATTCAAAAACTAGGAATAATATCCATACGGCTTCAGGAAATGTCTTGCACCTTGCAAAACCTGCCTACAAATTATCAAGTAATCACAGGCATGAAAAAACAAAAAAAACATCTATATTGTTTGGGGAGGGGGGGATAATACCCTGAATTGCAATTGAAACTTTAGACTCTGTCTCATTCTTCATCTCCACCATGGGGTGTGAATTTTTTTTTAATAGAAGGAAAGGGAAATAAGGGATAATAATGATGCTTGGTAGATATGATGGGGGCAAGGTTCTCATGAGCGATAGACCAGAAAGTGTGTCTACACCATGGCAAACCTGTTTCCAAAAGACATGCTTAACATCAAAGGTTCTTTGTTTCTATCGGAGCAAACCCAACCGTACTATTATCCCTCTTGCTTTAACCGAGATGGTGATCTTTGCCACAGAATAAAGGCAGCAGACTGCTGTGTCCCCAGTCACCGCAGGCCGGACTGTCTGCCCCCACCCTGACAAACTAGACAGTCCCCTATCAGCCTTCGGGGCCGGCTGTTCTCAAAGCCGAAGAGTGAGGCGTGCAATCCCAAGGGGAGGGTAAACTATTCCTGGTGAGAATTGTGACCGGGCCCCCTGTGGCCAGGTTTAAGCAAGCGTAGAGGCCCTGTTAAGAACTCCAAAGACTGTACGTACAGTTGCGGCTGTCTGGAGCTGTTGTCGTCACATTGTAAAATAAGAAAAAGGTCAAATCTTGATATGTTTCTAATGTAAGACGAGGGAAATTTTGAAGACCGTGGTCAGGATTATGCATTTGCTTGGAAAAATGTGAATCCTACCTTGGCCAATGGCAAACCGACTGTGTCCGTTAATAGGGGGAAACACATTTAAAATGGTTTTGCAGAGAGAAAACAAAAACATGCAATTGTATGATTTTAGCAAGTTTGTACTTCAAGAAACCTAAAATAGAAATAATTCTGATGTGTGCAACATATTTATGCTCTTCCCAAAGTTGGCATAATGATATTTCATCATTTTCCCCTATGTGCCTACCGGTCACTCATCAGGATGGTGTTGTAGAGATAGTTTTTATCATCGTAGTATCTACAGGATCGCATTAAAACATTTTCTGATGCCCCTAGAGCTGCATCGACGCCTAAGTCTCTGTGGATCGTAACACTATCGGCTGTGCTTAACACCCTGTTGTCATTTGGACGGGATGGCCCTAACGTGGCAAAAAATTACCAGCGAGAGGAGGCTTTTGAAATCTGTTTTAGAATAAGATCCAGCGACTGATACATAGTGTGGCGATCCAATGCTAACAATGGCCTTAACAACGACTGCTTCCAACCTGGATTACGTTTTCAAATTTAAGGAGAGACATTTAAAAATAATCTTCGAGCCACACTCCAACTTCACCTTAAAAACCCCAAAGAGAGACATAGGCCACATTGTTGAATAAATCAATTTTCTACGGAGTTGAATTACTTGAAGACATACATATGATAACCTGCAATTATTTCCATCACATGATCTCGAAGGGAAACGGGACAGCGATACAATCCCAACAACCTTGATGGTTAGCTTTGGCATGGCTGGGATGTAGTCTGTGGTTCGCAGTCAGGTTCTAGACATGTCAGGTTATTAATCTAAATATATACGATACAAAACCTACTTCATTTATGGGGAGAGAAAAAAAAAACCCACACTCTTATTCATTAACACATGTCCGTTTTAAAATCCCGTTTTTTTTATGGATGACTTTCCACTTTGGAAACCTAATGAGTTACAGACTTGCTAAACAGGGACATATACCTCCATGTTAAAATGGTCAGGAAAATACGAAGGGTAACCAAGTGCGCTCTGAGTCGAGAGTTTATTGTCGACAGCAGGCCAGCAAACATCAGTGAGGTTTTGCTTTTTTCTGAAACGGGGGCAAGAAGCTCTGTCGTTGTCTGGCCACAGGAATCTAGCCATCCAGGCCGGCATCTCACATGTGGCCCACCACCACAACCTCATGCATTCCAGAGCGCACAAACATGTTGACCAAACGGGACTCATCAATCCGGATTATTCCAGCACCCACCTCTTAAACTTCCACTCTGGGTTTCACTTGTTCTCATTCACCAAACCACCTGCCTTTTTGAGCCAATATGGTTCTAATTTAGCAGACATCATTTTCAAAAATCAGCTCCATTTGCTTAACCCTTGGTCCATTATTTACTGCTACCCAGTTTAAGTGTTGCGAGTGCTCAGGTTATTAGGCTATTTCTGCTCTAAATAGTACTGTGAAGCGAACGGCATCCACCTTGAAGTGAAATCGTTTTGCTTAAAAAGCATATTTACGTTAGTTCACTGCCTGTTTGGCAACCAAAGTGCCAAGCAATTCTAAGATCATCAGCTTGAAACAGATCTGCTTTCGATTGTACTCTAATTTGAATTGCTTGACAAACCATAAGCACCAGCAGCGTGGAACACTGCAACGCCAGCCATCTTGGACATGCTCTGGACAATAAAGTGTGCAGATGGTTGTCTGCACCATAACAAAGAGAAATATGTCAGTAATGATGCTGATTAAGGTTGTTGGATGGGGTCAGCTTCATTCAATCAGGAAGTGTTGGCGACCTGTTATGACTCTCACATCAGGGTGTCTGAGTTCCAGCACTCCCATTCTTCATCTAGTGTGATAGCTAATCAATGAGGGGCCTGGAGGAGGACCAGCTGAGTTCAGAGGAAAGGATCCTAATTGAATCTGACAATAATTTTCACATATTTCTCTTGCCCTGTCTCCGATGCCATTAGCGACATCACTGTGATAATAGTTGCCATGACAGCATGAGCAATGCTCATTAATGACCCTGCTGGTGGTAATGTTCAGGGCCATCCTTTCCTCTCCTCCCCCTTTCTCTTTCTTTCTTATGCCTTTCACCATTTTACTTATCCTTTATTATATGCAACACAGATCTGCATGTGAAATATACAGGCATATAGATTTATGCTATATGGTCTTTTTTATGAAACAAATATTCTGAAATTATCGTAATCACAATATCATGCGTTATGTTTTTCATTGTTTTGACTTGTCCCCAGGTTGTTTAGGGGTCACCACAACCCATTTGACAGTGTCCATCAGTACCCTTTGAGGGCACAGTACCAATGACACTTGTTGTTAACCGAGGCCTGGACTGATCTGGTATGCTCTTGTCAATCCGCATACTGATTTGACAAAAAAAATACATTGGGTGCCCTTCCTGACACAGCCACTAACCCTATGGAAGGGGGCACGGATAAGCACTAGATGCCCTCCCAGTATTCATGGCCTTGTGACGATGCCTGACACCACTTTACTATTTCTTGCATTGATAATTCAAAAATGCCATGTTGGTCATCCTCATATTCATTTGAGTAATACATCCTCATGTTGTTTCGTATTTATTCCCAATAAATGTTTTAGTGAAATGATTTCCCGTTCAACATGGCGTTATGTGTGAGAGTAACAAGCAGGCACTGTACTCCATCAACAACCCAATGACCCTACTTTATCCAAGTTTGAAGTGGCACATCTAGACCTAATATGAGTGAATCTCAATTGTGGAATCATCTCAGTACCAAAACATGATGTGTGAAAAAAAAGGGGTCTGGGGACAATTTACCCTGTTGATACAATACTTCGACCACATTCTCCACAGCAAAGTGGTGCATGTAGACAGCAGGCTGAATAAGGTTTCTATTCTTACGCTCCGAGCGCAGCAGAGCAGAGTTGATGCAAAACAAACATCTGTTGTGGACGGGGTTGTGTTTTGAGTGTGGTCGGGAGCTGCTTAACGAGAGTTGTGGACCATTTCCCGAGAGGACTGGAAGGACAAACAGCTCCTCTTAAAAAAAGGACAAACGCTTCTGGAGGGGACTGTGTCCATCTGCACTCACTGCAAGAAAAGGGGGTGTTAGGAACCAATCTCACATGCAACTGGTAGGCGACTTCCAATATGAAGGGCCAAGACATCAGCCTCAGAAACGCTCTTTGGAAAGGAGTAAATAGCTGTACATAGACTTATCTCACATTCACGGACACATACGCACACACAGAGACTAAATCATTGTCTATTATGATGCAGCTATCCATCAATCGCTTGTCCGAAATCTGGTTCGCGGGGGAACTGTACCCTATCTCAGCTCTCATTGGGCTAAAGGCAGGGATACACCCTTGAAGGGTCACCAGTCCATCACAGGGCAGAGCAATCAGGGGAACAGTGTCTTCCTGAAGGACACTTCACACGCTTATCTGAAGGTGTGGGGCTCGGACCTTCAACCTTCAGATCGCTTGACGACTGCTCTACCCACTGAGGCATACCACTCCTGATGCAACTAATCTGACAATAAACACAAAGGTACTGAGTAGAAACCATAAGAAGCTACTTTGTTCATAATTTATGCTATACAAATAATATGGATTCCTCGGGGTTGATATGGAGTCAAAGCAGCCTTGTACTGAACACCTAGATTATCCATTTTTTTCATAAAGAGCAGGAAGTCAAGAGCAGCTACATACAACAAACTGGGGAAGTGAAAGTGTCTTTACGTCTGCCTGTGTTCATTGTGACAAATCGTCATTAGGGGCGGATGTTCTTGCATTCACACGGCACCCTAGAAACATCAAACCACATGCTCCATGATCAACTGCTCTGGACTGTCACCAGCATGTGTGTGGGGTCAAAAAAGAAAGCTAAAGATCACGAGAAAGCAATCACGCTGTATGTAGAATAGCACCTAACGAGCACATTGAGTTCCAAAAGAGCTAGGTATGCACCACATTTTAAAAAAGAGATGGTAAGTGAGATTTAATACCAGTGCTAATGGTACATTGGCATGGGTAAGATTAATCTAACCAGACAGCCATTAGCCTGGGGTTATAAAAGGACCATATTCGTCATCTAGTCTTCAAGCTTTTAATAAAAAACACTAATACGAGGCATTTAGTGTACTAAGCTTCGCTATTCCACACTTGTTTCTATGAAATTTGCATATAACCAGCAGGCAGGTGCATTGAGAAAACATAGAATGCTAAATTACACCAAGATTTTGATCATCCGAACCTTTTAAATTTAAGTAACTTCTTTGGCTACCTTGGAGCAAAACACTTCCGCGTACCTCTCTCAAAGCCTTATTATAAAGACATGCGAAACAACTGCAGAAAGGATGGGTGATTGCTTGCTGCTTGAGTGAATGTACATTTGAACCCTTTTGTTTCAGCAGAGAATGGAAAAAAAAGTAAGTTTGTTTGACGGATTCCACTGGTCCTGGGGCTGTTTGACATGCCGCATCCCAGCAAATTAAGGCTAAGGGAAGGTAGATGGAATCTATCAGAGCCTGACTCTTCCTTGTCTGATGAAACAAACAGCTGCAGGGCAACCACGGTCTCAGGTTTGTAATTACAAGTATGTGCATTCATGAAAATGTGCAGATGCACATGTGTAAGCTTCCACAGATACATACAGACTGAAATGCAAACCTTAATTTACAAATATCCATTCATCTCCAGTACCATGGATATATGCACGCACAGACACACGCACAGACACATATATATATATATATATGTATATGCACACACATTACATATATACATATATATATATAAACTTGAATTAAGATGTTGTCTATCAAAAACAAGTTTAGCTTAATACTCGGTATTTGCAATAATATGTATTTAGTTGCAGAGGATATTAAGAAAGACTATGAATTGACAGAATGGACTGTGCACATACTTTTACGTAGGTAGCCCTGTCTACTTTAGAGGAAGTGAGACAGGAAGATCAATTTTAAGGGAAACTACCACTTAATGAATGCATGACATGTTTCTTGTATAGTAATTAGGTTAGACAAAACATGCCTCAGACTACTGAGGGGAGGAGGGGATGTATCATCAATGAGTTGTCACTGACGCCCCCTCCTTCCACTGTTTCAATACCTCAAAAAAAGTGTGCAGACGCACACTCACAGCCGATTAGACAGCACCCTTGAAGAATTTGCTGTCTGGTGCATCTGCGGAAATCAAGTGTTTCAACATTCCTGTCTCCTTGCTGAGCAGCTGGACAGTCAGCAAAAAGAGGGGGGTTTCCAACACACTCAGACCCTCCAAACACTCATAGACTCAAGCAGAGAACAGAGACAGACATACAGACTCACACACACACACAGATGATTTCAAAACTGCAGGGAACACACTTCCACTTAGTCAATATGTACACAACATTGATATTAATCAAACTCTACCCAACCATGTGTGACTAGCGTTTAACCTCCCATTACATATACTGATACCATGCAGCAATCCGTAATTTGCCACTAATTTTACAGATACACCTTTTGTTCTAGTGGGTAAGGACATTAGGTGTGTGGCTTTACACAACTTGTGTTGTGATGCAGTACGACAGAATGAGGTCCATTTATACGTGTCATGATTAGTCTCCACATTGTGGGGCTAGACACGAATGTAGATGGACCATGGAGGATTGAGGCCCAATGCCCTTCAGGGCACCCTGCGGGGATCAAACCCACGACATCTGGCCAGTCATTTCCCGAAGCATGCACACTACCACTGAGCTGCTGTGGCCCCCAGCAATGCAGCATGACAGAATGAGGGTGGTATGAGCCTGGACCGCTGAAGCAGTGGTCCAGGCTTGTTCTGTTACGATTACGCACTTTGTCTTTCTTATCTGTGAAAATGTCCACTGCTATTGACTGGCAGCAAAGGTAAATTAGCCACTGTGTTAAGGAAAGCTTTTTTTAACCATGTTTGCATTTAGGTTTGAAGTGACTGACCAAGTACTTGTTCAGTGTTTGCAACAACAGAATCTCCGAGTCTATTGGCGTAGAGGTGGAGTGGTTAGATGAAGCCTTTAACTTAGAAGAAACTTACAAAACAAAATGATACAGGATAGTCAAACAGAAGAATGCATTCATATGGACTTTTCTAAGCTCCCTCTCCAATTTTATAGACCTGTTTTATGTTCCTGGTGGCACAATTTCTACTAAGCAACTGCAATGAGTCTCTAATTATCATTCCAATGTTTTACCCAGTACTTTTTATAAGCCGAGCATTCGCAGGATTATCCATTTTACAGGAACAAGTCGATTCTTTGGCATTTTGTATCGTTTTCCAAGATCAGATACGCAGTCCTTCAAGAAAGGCAACAACATTGACTGAGTTGGCCAATATGTTGGCATTTGACAAATTATATTCCTTGCTTCAGCAATACACAAGTTTCACCAAATTATGCAGGCAGAAAATAATAGATTACCCAGCAATCCAAAACCATTACTTTGGTGCCCCTTTGATATAGGATCTCCCCTACTGTTTGCATATATGCACATGTATGTTGACATATGTAAGTTAGCAATCATGCACATAATGCTGGGGTCACCATGTTAACCTCATAACAATGCTACAGAGCATAAAGCAGAAGTCTCTCAGACATTCTTACAGAATGCACACACTCTGTTGGACTCCCCTTTGCAGAAGTGAGCAAATTAAATATCAGGGCTAGGACAAGAGCAGCACAGTCAGTTAATTATGTCTAATAAATCTTGGTCCAAATTGCCCTCCAGGGGTGGAAACGGCTGCCGGGGGATGGAGGAACAAAAGTGGCACTTTGGTATTTGTTATTCTACCTTTAACAGATTACGCACGCTGACTTGTCATCCTTTATTCGGTCGAGCAAGTGAAGGGAAGACATTGCTGCGCCGACAGTCACTGCTTATGTTTACCTCCTTTAGCCTGCGGCCAACACACACTAATCAGTGTCCGGCAAAATGCTCCTTAATTGGCTGTGTTTACCCTGTGTTTTAGCATGTTTCCATGCCTGATTGGATTGTCATATCCCATTTGTGGAAGGTCTCTCTCTCTCTCTGTGCATACATGCGTGTCTGTTTCAACATGTATGTATGAGTGGTGTGTCTGTGGCAGTATGCTGTAAGCATGTGTGCATGAACACACTTTCAAGAAGAAGCATAATACTTCTAATACTTTGTTGTTATTTCTTTTTGAGGGGGGGGATCATCATATTTAACAGAGGGTTAACTAAGAAAGACTTTCAAAAATGAACTATATACTACTGCTATATATTTTTTACTTGTTGGCATTGGTCAAAGCCAGGAGGCCTCCCAAATGCTTCACTAGCCAAGTGGAAGGAGAAGAACTGCTGCCCAAGCATAAACCAGTGGTGATTCCGTATGTGGTGAGAGTTTCAGAACAGTTGAGACACGTATTTTACAAACATCACGTCTCAGTTGCTTTCAGTTGGTCCATCCCAAGGATAGGATCGCCTGGCACAAAGAGCAGTAAAGTGTACGCTGTAAAATGCCAGGAGGACTGCAGTGACTTGTACATTGGGGAGACCAAACAGACGCTAAGAGGATGGCGCAACATAGGAGAGCTAACACGCCAGGCCAGGACTCTGTGGTCTACAAGATTCTACAGGCTACTGGCCACTCTTTCAAAGATGATGATGTTCACATCCTTGATAGGGAGGAACGCTGGTTAGAAAGGGGGGTGAAAGACCCTCTATGTTAAGAGGGAACAACCATCCTTGAACAAAGGTGGGAGCCTGAGTGTACATCTGTCATCCTCTTACAATCCTGTGATTGTGAATATTCCCTAGTCCTCTGAATAATAATCATCCATCCAGCCATTGTCAACCGCTTATCCGAAGTCAGGTCACGGAGGAACTGGAGCCTATCTCGGTTCTCATTGGGCGAAGGGCGGGGACACACCCTTGAAAGTCGCCAGTCCATCACAGGGCAGAGCAATCAGGGGAAGTGTCTTGCTCAAGGACACCTTGACACGCTTCTCTGTAGGTGCAGGGCTCGAACCTGCAACCTTCCCTTTGCCAGACAACCAGTCTACCCAGTGAGACATGCTGCCCTCCTGAATATTACTCATTACCACTGAATGTGCAGTCAGTGACCAACTTGCACATGAACCCAGCCTTTAGTTGGGTGGTATCACTGTCTTGTTTATAAGGGTGAGGATTCTGCAGTCTGCTCACACTGAAGATGTCACCTGTTTGAGGGATGAAACGTTTCTGAATAAACGTCTTATCCAGTAGAACCAATTCACCTGTTTTTGCGATTCCCTTATCTGGCTTATAGAGCATGTATCAAGACATTACATACTGCTACATTTTTGTGGCGAGTCAGACTTATTTTTCCAAGTTCCTCTTTTTCTCCTTACTCTATAAAATTGTCCTTGTATGTTATAACTACCAGTTCATTTCCCTTTTATGCTCTGTAACACCAATTCCGACTTAAGAAATATATATATTTTAAAAAAACAAGAAAAAAGTAAAGAAATATACAGTTATGGGTATAGTGCATATGTGAGTGCACATATGCAGATCATGTGGGCTCTGAAATCTGTCCCCCACAGCACGTTCCCAGAACACTCAACTCTTTGTACAACAGTATGTAAAGCGAAACTTGATAAATGTTCACCACATACAGGGGATCGTTGGCGTCCAAGTTTGGGGTTTAGAACTAGTTGAAAGACAGGTATGAACTGTATCCAAATATGCTATTGCTGAAATAAAAATGGTGCACATAGAGATTATGTCTAGAGTTATAGAGTTTAGAGTTAATTAAGCAAATAGTATATGTGCGTATCAAGTCAAGACCACCCAAAACAATGTACTGAAAAACACCTGTAGCATAAACAGACACCGAAGGGAAAGGGGGGATTAAGATTGCTCCATATGTTTTTAATTACTGGCAAAAAATGAATTTAAAAAATCCGCTTTGCAAATATACAAAACCTGAACCAACCTTTGAGGCTATTAAGGGTGAAATAGGGAACTTTGGTCTCAATCTTGCATTTGTAATCTCAATACACATGTGCTTTGCACATTGTCACCGCTTGTTTTACCTGTACACAGTCAAACCTTGTGTAAAATGTAAATGGACTAACATATCCGAGATTGATGTCGTTTTATGTTGTGTTGTTGCGATCGTGGTAGCTCAGTGTTGGAGTGCGTGCTTCGGGGATTGACGAGCCAGATGTCGCAGGTTTGAACCCACCATGGGGCGTCAGGAGGGGCATCTGGCCTTAATCACCCACGCTCCATCTAAATCTGTGTCCATCCCTACAATGTGGGGACTAATCTTGAGGCATAAAAATGGACCTCTCTGTTGTGTTGTTATTCTTTGTTGAGTACACTTGTAGAGCCACAAAACCAGAGTCAAATTCCACGTATGCAAACCTACATGGCCAATAAATAAAACCTGATTCTGATTCTGATCCAAACACTGTCTGACCCTGGTTTAGTTTCCCTAAATTGTTTGTTTTTGTTCTCCATCTTCAACATCAGCGAGGTCTTTGGCATATCACATATGAATACTGTACCGTGTGTGGTACTTAGAATCTAACAATTGTAAAGAATCATGGAATCAATGCGTGCATGAACATTTTAAACAAGCCTGAGTCTGGTTATAAACCATCACAAACCCCTCGTCTGTCATGTGTTATATCTAACTTTCCATTTTTCTTCATCATGTCGATCATAATCATTCTGCTGGGATGAAAATTGGGCTGGGTGTAATTGGTGATCTCTAAAATCACAAAGACAGAGCTGGTAAGCTTACTCTGGACAGGGAGTATCACCTGTATTGGTCCGCCAGTGGTTTTGAAGGTTTTCTTCTCAATACACCGTTTTTAGCCAAAACTGATATGTGTCTTTGGGGCATTTTTATACTGTCTCTTAACACTACATTTGAGAGGCTTTTGTGTAAAAACAACTTGAACTGTGCCTTTCCAGGGGACTGCAAATGTCTTAATAGGGAGCTATGTAGAGGGTTAGGTAGGGGGATTTTTCAGAAGGGATTTTTGCCATGAGATAAATTGGCAACAAACCAATGATGGAGAGAAGTCATATTTAGGGGTTGGTTTTAGGAGTGCAATGTGTAACCCAGACAGGTTTTTATCAGATCTTTAGAGGGACATAACTGCAATGGTTCTGAACCAAGGGTGCTGAAGTTCGAATCGATGGGTAACTGGAGGCCTATAGGCAAAAATACACTCCTGTTATCAACTGTAGCTGTTGTTGTTATGGTGGTGGTAGGGGTTAACGTCTCCACCAGCAATGCTGGTTGTATTTATTTGTGCATAGATATTGTTGTCTTGCCTTATTTAATGTACTTTTGCTGCAACAATTAGAAAGATTAGTTCACTTTTTTCATATGCCAGTTCTGGACCAGGTATTTGTATTATTTGTTTGAGAGTACCAGGGAAATCATTTGAAAGTGAAAATATAAATTCGCATGTTTTTTTTTTCGTTTTGTTTTCTTGCACACAGCCTTATTTGAAAACCTTTTGTAACTACCCTAATGAGTAATGGCGAAGTGGGCAACTGCAAGGGGATTGATACTCAGCAGCCCACAGAGATTATTTACTCATTATTCAGATTAACCTCAGCCAAGTCTATCTGGACCTATTTTATGGCACTGGTGCCTTGAGAGTATAACCTTAAAAGGAAGTATTGTACTCCTGCATGTTTCACCCTTATGGTATTGTCTAAGATGGCAAGTCACCATGACAGTTTTTTTTTCTTTTCTCTTTTGATTGACTTCATATCAGATAGCATACAGCAAAGGTTGATAACTCAAAAAAACGCTATACCAATACCTAAATAATGCTAAGGCCTCGATATGACCCTAACCCTATCCCTATGTGTGCTAGGGCAGGGCAAAGCTGGGGAGGATCAGCAAGCCACAATGACCAGACTTCTCCAAACATGTCATTCTGAATCCCCTTCATGAGCTGTTCCGAGCCATACCCAAGGCCCTGTTAACACTCCAAACATTCAGAGTCACAGACCCGTGTCCCCAGCCATGCTCTTTAAACACTTGTTAAAACTTACACTTTTTTTTCAATGTCAACAGCCTGAGAACGACCCTTCTGGGACCGCTACCGCACTGTGGAACTGCAACGTAGCAAAGCAAAGACAGGAGAAAGAGAATGAGGGAGGGAGAGAGAGAGAGAGATGGTGGCGGAGAATTAACTTGTACAGTAGAAGTTCTCAATCTCCCCACCACCACTCATATTTTATGAAGAGTCTGATTGAAAGACAGACCAACTCAACTCAGAGCCATTCAACCATACTGCACCTACGCCCCTGACCTGCTGTCTAAATCCCGTAAATTAGACTACTGAGACCCAAGTAGCAAGGCTTACATTACCAGTACCTGTGAAACCTTGGCAGGCCTCATCACCCTGAATGGAAACGCTGGGCAAATAAAAGCAGGCTGGCCTGTCTGCACTCTCTCTCTGCCCGCAGATGGATGGTGAAAGGCAACATGAGCCCCAATGGCAAAGACAGGGGGAATGGCTGGCGGGCTTCCCTTCAGGGGCTCTGTAGATACTAGTCAAGTATACCCCGAGGAAAGTCAAGCCTGTCTGAGGGTTTCCATTGTCGTCTAGTAAAGAAAGGACATAAAGACAAACAGAGAACATGGGAAAAAGACAGCGACAGACAGACAGACTGAGAGACAGAGAGAGGCCAAAGCACAGGAGAGTGACAATATGAATAAGTATAACGGGAAAGAGAAGGAAAACAGGAAAAAAAGGGGGAGTGAAAAGCAAAAAATAAAGAGAGAAAAAGGAGAGCAACAGAAAAAATGGCCATTGAGGTTAGTGCCCATCTTGATTAAGAGATGACGGATCCAGGAGATTAGCCCCAAAGCTGTTTCACATTCACTAGGTGAGATCCTACCCAGGCCCTGTTCTGAGGTGCGGGATAATTTGGATAATTCCCTCCCTCTGTGACAGTGCTGGTGGCAAGAATGAGACCCGTGTGAGGCCTAGACAAGGGACGAACCATCTAGCCAAGTCCTTTTAGACTTTCCAGCTCTGTTATGCTATTCCATTGCATCATAGCAACCAGCACTATATACAGACACAC